>PVKA01050681.1:0-12463 GCA_004027165.1 Ctenomys sociabilis | reverse complement strand
TACCACCATGCTCAGTCTCAATTGACATTTTAGTGGCAAGGCAGGCCTGGGATTGAACTGCAGCCCTTGTATTTGCCTGCAGGCACTTTAATCCGCTGAGCTATTTGGCCAGTCCTTTCAAATTTAGTTTGCTTTCTTCATCTAAAAATCAAGACTATATTCCCCCAGCAGTGACACTATGCTCCATCAAAAGGAAAAATACCAAGGCATCCCAAAACTCTCAAGTTTAACTATTTCATTGTGTAGTAAAAAATGGATGTCATTCAATTCCTCCAGAAAACTGGGGAGTTAGATTTTTGCGGTGATGTACAATGAAGATTTTGAAACCTAGGTTTTTTTTTTTTTTTTTTTTTCCTAATGATATCAGTAAGCAAATTGAACCTTTTGTTTTTTTTCTAAGAAAACTGAAGTAGACTCTTTTCTCCAAACAAACTACTGTGTAAACAATGTAAGACAAGCCACTGGGAGGACGATCACCTATTGAGGCCTTTGCCTGCACTGCTCAGCCAGACGCCAAGCTACTTGTTCCAAGGACAACACAGAATCCTCTGAGTCAGAAAATATGTATCCTTGGGGCTGAGGAGATGACTCCGTAGAATAAAAGCTTGCCTGGAAAGTGCAAGGGCCTGAGTTCTATCACCGATTCTGCCAAAAGAAAAAGAAAAAATATATGTCCTGGTTTTTCTTTCTTCTGGTAATGTCATCCAGATTCTCCTTTTCCCCTGTATTACAGTTTTCCAGAAAGACGGAACCACTAGGATACAAACATAGTTGAAGAAATAGACACATGTAGATGCAATGGGGCTTACTTATTAAGGAGTGCTAGATACCGGCCAGATAGCTCAGAGTACTACAGTGCCTGCTTAGGCAGAGTGCAGCAGCTGGGATTCAATCCTGGGTGTGCCAAGCCAGCCCTGCTCCCAGAGCACGCTGAGCCGGTGATTGAGACTGGGCCTGGTGGTACACACCTGTAATCCCAGAGCACCTATAATCCAGTGGTTGGGGGGCCAAACACAGGTGGATCACTAGGAGTCTGAGCTACATAATGAGATCCTGTAGACCTTGTACTAAATGCAAAAAACAAAACCTGGACTGAGTGGTGCAGTTTGGGTGTGGTTGTTCACCCAAGGGTGCGCCTGGTAGGACCTTGGTCTCCAGGTAAGGGTGCTGGGAGAGCCTGTAGGAAATTTAAGGTACGGACCTAGCAGGAGGCCTTTGGCTCCTGGAGGAGTTACCCAGTGGGGTGTGGAGTAGCTGTCCTGGACACTTCTGTGCTCTCACAAGAGCGAGTTATTATGCGAATGCATAGCTCTCTGGCTCCCTCTTTCACAGTCCAATCCCTGGCTCCTGCATGTGCTCCCACAGTGTACCATGGGCCAGGGCGGGTATTGTGCTGTCCAAAACTCTAAACTGAATGGGTCTGTTTTCTTTTTTAAAGTTATCCTGCTGCAAGTATTTTATTATTAAAAAGCAGGCCAATGTAGGATGAGTGGCTCACGTGGTTACGAAGGCTGAGATCCCAGGACAGATTGCCTTGTATTTTGGTACCAGGGATTAAACTTGGACCTATGCCTGCCAGGCAGGCGCCATACGCCACTGGGCCATACCTCTGGCTGACAAGATGTTCACAAACTGGACACCCTGAGATGCTGGAAAGAGGTCTCAGACCAAGTCATCTGAAGGCAGATGATTTAATTTTCAGCCAAAGGCCACAGGTCTAAAAAACACAGTTCTAAGTCCTAGACTTCAAGGGGGCTGGAGTCTTATATCCAAAAACATCAGAGAAGGATCCCAGCTAGAGGTGAGTGGGGAAGAGAGAGACAGAGAAGGAGGATGAGCAGGAGCAGGAGGAGGGAGAAAAGCATGAGGAGAAGGGAAGGAGAGGGAAGACGTTACCTTTCCTCTCCCCTTTTTTGTGGTATCCAAGTCTCCAGCCCACTGCACAGTGCCTGCCCGTTTTGTGGGCCTTTCCCACTCAGTCCACTGACTCACATGCTAACCTCCTCCCAAAAGCACCTTCACAGATGAACCCAGAAACAATGCCTTAACGCTTCCCTAGGCAGTTCTTAATCTATTCCTCAATCCAGCGAAGTCAAGACCCAAATTTACCCATCAAAACTGTATCCTTTCTAACCTTGGCCCCTATACTCATCACATTAAAACACACATATTCTTCAAGTAAAGACAATAAGAAAGTTAATAGTTCCACCTAACAAGATGTAGCTATCCAAAAAAAGTGAAAGTGGATTAATTCCTTTCTCAGAGGAAGAGGCAAAGTCTTTGGGCGTTGTTTCTCTTGGCCTGATATTCCATAACATAAAATAATGATGTAAAGTGAACACTTCAATACTAAGGCAATATATCTTATATTACATGGTAAAAGAATGAGAAAAAAATGTATTTGGCTCACATATGTATTACATATAAACACACAAATGCTATCTCCTAACAAAACAGAAAAAAGATATTCATGGTAATAATAACTTTTGTTTCTGTAAGTGGTCATATAAATCATAGTTAGTATTTGCAATTTTCTTCTAATAGTCATTCTCTTCCATTTGCCTTCAGCAAACACCTTAGCTGTTGATTTGTTTTATATTTTTTAAATCTTTTAGGATGACACAAATCTTCCTTCCTGAAGAGTATGGGCCACTCATAGTCTTAGATTGGATGTTTGTAGCTTCCTACTGACTTTCTGACTTTAACTGTAGGGATGTTAATCCTAATCTAATGGATGGCCAGCACTGCAGGGCTGAAGTCTCTCACCTCCACACGGGAGAGTTCTGTGACTTCCTCTTGGCAGTCTGATCTGTCATCCCCACTGGTACCATCTGACACTATTGATTCTGGGACAAGCATGGCCAGGCAGTGGTCTTCAAAATTTCTTCTTTCTCCTTTTGTTTTTTGAGACAGGGTCTCACTATGTAGTTTCTGCTGGCCTTGGGCTTACTTTATAGCCTGGGCTGGCCTTGAACTCAGAGCAGTCCCCTTACTTCAGCCTTCTAAGTGCTGGGATTACAGGCCATGAACCACCACACCTGGCCCAGCCACTGGTTCAGTGGAATTAGTGCAGATAGGATATGGGAGAGTTGGGAACTCACCCTTCATCCAACTGAGTCTGAGCCATCTCTCTCTGATCATGCCCTTTCCCCTCCTTGACACTGGACACTGCTTTAAGAGTGGTCCATAAAACCCCAGACCAAAGCACATGCAAGATCTCTCTTGTACTCCTGCTCTTGGACCCACCTGCAGGGCATGTTCCTTGTCTGTGATCCATTTCTCTGTTCACAACCATCCATAAACACAGCTACTTTTCCCTCAACATAGGGGATAAGCTTTGCAGTCATTGCTTGCCATATGTAAGAGCCTGTAATCTCTCTGTTGGATCCACCAATCCATCAGTTCTTGGGAAACAGTTCTATATATTGTTAATTTAGAGCACATATAGCCTCCTGCATATAGGAAGCTTCTGTAAAGGGACGAAATTGGCCCTAGCCCAGCAAAGAGCTCTCATAACTAAGACTTCAAAAGCTCTGCTGTTCGTCTAAGCCATCTGCTTCAGGATGATGGCTATTAATTTCAAAAGCATGACCTCAACACTGAACTTTTGGCTGTGAATTGAGTTCTTCTGTCAGAAGCAATCCTAGGAGGAAACCATGACAGTGGATAGGTATTCTGGTAGTGCATGATGGTAATTTTGACAGAACACTGCCTGTGGGAAAGGCCAATCAATCCCCATTCGAAGTGTGTATCCAAGTAAGGACAAAGCACTACCCCTTCCATGATAGAGATGGTCTGTCACAGCCCTCCTCTTCTGCACTAACCCTTCATTGAGTGCACATGGGTTGTCTCTGCCTTCCCAGCCTTTGCCCACTAAGAGAGGCCTATCCAAACACCTCATCCCCAATTTTTTTTTTTTTTTTTTTGGTGGAACCAGGGATTGAACTCAGGCCCTTGTGCTTGCCAAGGAAGCGCTTATTTCTCTAAGCCATCTCCTCAGCCCCTTCCAATTTTTTTGTCATTAATTTTCCTGTTGTGCACCTTCCATGCCTCTGACTGTTCAACAAGTCAGTGCCCACAACCCATGAATCAGCAGATGAGTGCTTATCTAGGGTTTCTGTTTGCAAGCAAAAGGCACAACAAAATGTCCTGTTTGAAGTTCTACCCACTAAATGGATCTCTGTTCCCCACTACCCTTCAGGAATGTGCCAGAGACAGTGCTGCCTCAGCCACCTACTAATCAGCAACTCGTAAGGTAGCGCTACCCACATGAAGGTATGAAAATACAATTATTCATCAATTTCATGTTCATGTTAAGCAATAGAAATTAAGATTTCCATTTCCCAAGCAGTCTTTTTTTTTTTTTTTTTTTTGTCTTCTTTGAGACAGACTCTCCCTATGCAGTTTAGGCTTGCCTTAAGTTCATTTTGTAGCCCAAACTGGTCTCAAACTCCACAGGATCTTCCTGCCTCAGCGTCCTGAGTGCTGGGTTTACAGGCGTAAGTCACCACTCCCAGCTAAAGATTTACATTGATAAAGTAGGACTACTTCTGTTTTGTTTGGTCTCAGGGATTAGAACTCAGGACCTTGCCCTTCCTAGGAAGGTGTTTATGCCACTGAGCTATTTTGCTGGCTCCATTCCCCAACGATTCTACATCTTTGCTGTTTTCTTTTTCCTTTTTTTTTTTTTTTTTTTTGTTTTTTGTTTTTTGCGAAACCAGGGATTGTGTTCAGGCTCCTGTGCTTGCCAGGGAAGTACTCATTCCACTGAGCCATCTCCCTGGACCCCATCTTTGCTGTTTTCTGAGCACATGGTAGATTTCAGACTTCACTATTTTTAGCACTTTTCTCGCTAGCTTTGATATTTTGTTTTATTGCTTTTGTTGTCTCCCACAGCCTTCATAACTAATAACTTGCAGCATTCTATGTCACCTTATGAAAACTGGGACACTGCATCAATTTCCTAAGCAAACGTTCACAGACAGATTACTGGAGTACCCTAATTATACTGCCTATCCAGTCACTCAATAGAGCTGAAAATATTAATTGAGGAAAAGAATGAAAGGCAGCTCTTAGCACTGCAGCTTTAGATTCCAGTCCTCTGACAACCAAGAATGCTCTAGAAAAAAATGTGACTTTTTTTTTGATAACCATTACTTTAGGAAGTATCTGTTATGTCTCCTTAATTGCCACCCTTAGAATTGAGAGGCCCCCCATTTACCCCAAAGATTACTACAGATTACTATACACCACTTGAAGTCTTGAAGCTCGTCCTTAGTTCTGAAGGCCACCAACAGTTCTTGTCTCTACCAACCACCCTCTTAACAGTGATTTTAAGAAGTCTGGGCATGCTTATGTTTAACTAGCAATCTCACTTTTTTTTTTTTTTTTTTTTCCTTTTGGTAATGGGAATCAGACTCAGCACCTTGTGCTTGCCAGGCAGGTACTGTGCCGTGGAGCTATCTCTCCTTTATAAGCAATTTTTAGGCACTGAGAGACTAGGATTATTTTGTGAAGTTGTCTTTTCTCATTTCTAACTTATATCTTACACATAATCAATGCTCAATAAATACTGGAGGTATTAAAAAATAAATATTGAATTGAATAATTTTCTCTCAAGTTTACTGCAATTTCTCCTATCTTATCTTTATACCTCAGCTTTAAAACTAAGACATATTTCAGGGGGAGATGTTGTAGACTAGCTTGTGGGAGTAAGTCTCTTTTCCCCTGGACCATTATAGCCTAGGTTTTATAAGCATCAGGACTTCCATGATTCACCTTGATACCGTACTTTTCAGACAGTGCATCATAAAATCAGATGCTTTTTTCAGGAGGAATTTGTTTTTGAATTGCAGTTATATAATCCTTTTAGCAAATAATATTAGGGTGTTAGTCATCTTTCTGTCACTGTGCCAAAATACCTCAGACAAACAACTTAGACAGGGAAAAATTTAACTTTGGGTCATGGTGTCAGGGGCTCTAATTCCTGGTCATCTACTTTTAGGCCTCCGTCAAGGCAGAGATGTCCTGGTGGAAGGGTTTGACAGAGGAAAACTGTACAGTTCTGGCATTATGGCACTCAGGAAACAGAAAGCTGGAGGGAGAGAGGAAGAGGAGAGAGGGAGAGAGAGAGAGTCAGAGAGCCAGAGGAAGGGCTGGGAATAAGATGTGTACACCTCAATCTGGCCTCCTAATAGTCCATTCATTCTAACAACTCATCAGTTAATTAATCCATCCATCAGTTCCTAAAAGCCCATCAACTGGCCACTGGGAGATACTTGAATCCAAACCACAAGAACTACTTACCCCAAAAGTACAGGTCAATTTTTTTTTTTTTTTTAAATAAAATCCCATTACAGGCATTATTAGTCCAGACATGACATGATATCCATAGTGCAAATTTAATCTTTCAGATTCTATTATTTCCATCAGTTATTGTCTATAACCTTCTACTTTACAAATCCAAAAGCTTTGGACACAAAGAAATTATCATAAGAGATCATCTTAACTATCTCATATATTCTTAAATTCTGCAGCTTAAAGACAAAAGTATAGAGCCAGAAATGGTGTCACAGGCCTGTAATCCCAGCACTCAGGAGGCTGAGGCATGAGAATCTTTAGGACTTTCAGGCCAGCCTTTGTCTTCCGAGGCAAGCAATGAGCAGTATGCTTCTTATACCTACCTCTAGGCTAATGTAAAATATTTTCACCATATTTAAGGTGGACTAGGTTCAGCATATTTAAGTACATTTTCAACTTAGGATATTGTCTCAGTCACTCTTCTCTCATAGCTGGGACAGATACCTGACACTCAAAAATGACTGAAGGAAAGGTAATTTAGCTTACAGTTACTGGAGGTTTCAGTCCCTCCTCGGCTGGCTACAAGGCAAGACTGGAACATGGCAGAAGGCAGCAGTTTGTGATGGCAGGAGACAGCAAAACAGCAAGAGCAAAAAGGAAGGAATAACAGCAACAGAGAGCCAGTCTCTCTTAAATAGCGTTCAGGCTCTCCACCCTGGGCTGCGTGTAGCACTCACACCCATAATCCCAGCAGCACTCACACCTGTAATCCCAGTGGATCATGAGCTAATCACAAACTCTAGAAGTCTGCCCATGACTTACATGAGGCTTGGGGGGGGAAACTAGACACAAAACATAACAGATATTTTCAGCTTAGAATAGGATATATATGTCTTTTTGAGATGGGTTTACCTTTGTAGCTCAGGCAGGCCTCAAATCTACAGTGACTCTCTTGCCTCAGCCTCCTGAGTGCTAGGATAATAGGCGTGCTCTATCATCCCCGACTGTGTTTTTATTTATTTGAGAGAGGTTCTCACTACTTTCTCAGGCTGACCTTGGAATCTCTACTTAGTCCAGGCTAGACTCTAACACATGATCCTCCTACCTCAAAATCCGCAATGTTGGATTATCAGAATGTAATCCCATTGTAAGTGGAAGAAGAACTAAATTCATACCATGTGAAAACATCTTGAGAATTCTGCCAGAAAATTTATTCATTCTGAACCACTTTAGTACAGCAGCAGAAATAATAAGTAAAAAAAAAAAAAATGAAAAAGAAATAATAAGTAATTTTGGTCAGAACAAAGACAAACTTGTGAACTCCCTGTTCCCAGCAATAGATTCTGTTCTCTTTGCAAAGCCTTGCAAGGCTAAGCCCTTAATTTACACAATGGGGGGGGGCTTCTCTGTGTTGAGCTAAACTGAGTTTATAGTGACACATGTACACGGTTGGCAGCAGGACAACCACGCAGATCAGACTTGATGTGTTTTTCACTGCCCAACCTAACTCAAATGCTAGATGAGCATGACTCTGTCTGTCAACAAAAGAGCTTAGAAACGACATTTCTCTGGAACTAACCACCCATCCTTCAGTGTGGAGCCCTCTAAGCCCCTGTAAGCAGTTAAAATTGTACAAAACTAAATGGTTTTCACTTACAGAATCTGGCCTAAGAATTCCATGTTTTCTGCTAAATGTTCCTCTACACGTGCAAGAAAGAAATGTTTTCATGATTCTTTGTGCCTGATTGTGGCAGCAACATGGAATGGAGGCACATGGGAAAAAGCATGGAGAGAAAATTGTTACAACCCAGGTAGAAATAGAAGCAGCAAAGGGATTGTTTTGCCCCACAGTAGAATCTAACATTTGAGTTTACACTTGGAAGAGTTGGAAAATGTTTCCTACTATTCTCACCCAGTTGATTATGTCTTTAAAATATTTAAGATTAAAAGCAATTAAAGACAAGAAGCAAAACAATGAGATATTTCATCCAAATGACTAAGCGATATCTAATGTCATGTCCAGCGTGAGGAGTGGAGAGCCAGCCTGTGTCTGTTCCCACGAAACTTATCAGTCTTGTGTCTGTAGCCCCAGATAATGCAGTAAGGTAAATGCTGAGCTTCATGTTGCACAGAGAATAAAAACCAAATGAGAAGCCCAGAAGGGTATAAAATAGGAACAGTAATAATAAAGATGAAACGTATTGTGCTTTCAACCCATAATAATCCTATATAAATACCATCCTATGTAAATGACAAAATTCTTTCTCCAAATAAGAGCTTACATAAATTGGCCACTAATTATACATTACACAATTCTAAGTAACTATATTGCATTATCTATCTTGGACCTCAGAAACTCTACAATCTTATGATTACTATTCCATTTCTCCTGAAAACAATAGAAGCACAGAGCAGTTAAGAAATTTGCCAAGTTACTCAGGCATCAGCACTGACCTCTGTGACACACATAGAAGGTTTTCCAACTTCAGTACACTAAGGATGACAGATTATGTATCCACGGCCCTTGCTGCTCCTTACATGGCCCACCGGTCAACTCACTCGCCTGAGTTGACTGAAAAACACAGGATCCCAGGAACTGAGCGTGACTGTGGCTGCCAGGTCTTTTTCTTTTACTTTACACATTTGACACAGGGTCTACACAGTCTCACAGCAATTCTGTTTTTCAGCCTCCCAAGAGCTGGGATTATAGGCAGCCACATCCAATCTCAATTGAAGTGTCAGTGTGCCTGGGGGCAGAGCCAGCACGGTACACTGGGAATCGAACCCAAGGCCACTATGCTCTGCCTAAGCAGGCACTTTAGTCCACTGAGCTATCTGGCTGGCCCCATGGCTATCGGTTGTAACACGGAGGCAATAGATACCAAAGTCAGTTTCCAAAAGGCTCAGTTGAGATGTAGAGGATTTTAAAAGCAGCACATGGGGCCCAGGGAGATGTCTTAGTGGAATAAGCCCTTCCCTGGCAAGCACAAGGGCCTGAGTTCAAGCCCCAGTTCACCAGCACATGCATAGTGAAACGTGTCTCTGTCCTCCAAATAGATTAAGTCTTCAGTAAGACCATCAAAATGATCTTCCCTCTCCCTTAACTTTGGGGAGAGCTAATTGGATTCATTTTTCCAACACATTTATGCATGTGCCATGTTGAATGTCTCAGAAACTATTTTAGGAATTAGTGGGAGATAGCTAAGGAGTTGGTGATTCTAACTTGAGATGTGGCACATTGTTTTTCTCACCACTCTGCATGATAATATTATGTTTTTATTTCTATCTGATATGAGACGAACTGTATGTGAAAGAGAGTCTTGTTTTCTCGCTGTGTAGAAAGTTATGACCAATGACCCTAACTGGGCCAGTCAAGGGTGTCCACAGTTATTACTATGTTGAGGTCTTTATTGATCAAGTTTTAACCGATAAGAAGCAAAAATAGTGTGAATGGAGCTGACGCGGCTAAGCATCCATGAGCCTAAAATCTTGCTTTCAGGAAATCAATCTTTGCATATTGTTTTCATATTTAATTCAGTAGAGGAATTAAAGGTTTAGGCCAATGGCTAATCTCTGATTTTTTTTTTTTTTTGTATTTAGGACAAGGTCTAGAGAGTCTATAGAATCTTACTGCACACCTCGGACTCCTAGTGACCGTCCTGTTTGCAGCCTCCCAAGCGCTGGGATTACAGGGTGTGTACTGCCACGCCCAGTCTCAGTTGTGTCTCAGTTCACCCTGGAGCAGGGCTGGCGGAGTAGGCCCAGGGCTCAACTCCTGTCTCAATTGTCATCTCAGTTCACCCTGGGGGCAGGGCTGGCACAGCAGGCCCAGGGCTCAACTCCTGGCCCCTGCATCTGCCTAGGCAGGTGTTTTTCTTTTCTTTCTTTTTTTTTTTTTTTGTATTTTTTTTAAGGAAGGGTCTACAGGGTCTCACTATTAGATTAGACCCATAGTGATGTTTATAGCCTCCCAAGAGCTGGGATTACAGGTAAGCAGGTGCTTTAATCTGCTGAGCTATTGGCTGGCCTTAATTTCAGGTTCTTATGAATTTGTTCTTGCACTTTCTGATGTGTCCTCTCCCTTTGACAGTACTGTTACTTTGAACTTCTTCACTGGGCATAAGATGACTTTATTGCTGAAATAACCACTGTTTTTATACTTCTTATTTTCATAAATGAGGCTAGTCTAGTTAGAGAATTTTCATGCATCCACATAATTTTCACTGAATGACTTACATGTACTATGAAAAGGCAGAATTTATTAGGAATACAATGACCAAAACATCAGATGGCAATTTCCAATGGAAGCAAGTCATGGTTACTATTTATTATATGCTCCCCTGTTTTTGCTCAATAATACAATACTTCGGAGAACAAAGCTACTATTTTCTAGCCATAAATGTCAAAATGTTTGGTTTTTAAGAAACAGCATCTTTTTTTTTTTGTATTTTAGGAAAGAGTCTATAGGGTATTCAGGGTCTCACTACTAGATTGGAGTCTTAGTGATCCGTCTGTTTACAGCCTCCCAAAAGCTGGGATTACAGGCGTATGCCACCATGTTCAGTCTCAATTGTCTCTCGGTGTGCCTGGGGAGGGGGGCAGAGCCAGCACAGCAAACCAGGCGACCAACCCCTGCTCCTGCACTGAGACACTGATTGAGATTGGGCATGGTGGCACATGCCTATAATCCCAGCTCTTGGGAGGCTGTAAACAGTCAGATCACTACAAGTCCAATCTAGTAATGAGACCCTGAACACTCTGTAGATCCTTCCCTAAAATACAAAAAAAAAAAAAAAAAAGAAAGAAAGAAAGAAAAATATTGAAAAAAGGGCATGGAAGATAATTCAGTAGAATAAGCACTTGCATGGTAAGTGCAAGGTCCTGAGTTTAATCCCTGGCATTGAAAAAAGAAAGAAAAAAGAAAGAAAGAAATTATGAAGGAAAATATATATCTTGTAGATGTAAGTGAGTGAAAATTTTCCTCTGGGAACAATATATAGTTGGTTTTTTTTACATGTAGGGGATTGATTAGGTTCTCTCCATGTTATGCAAGAGCTCCACACTGAGCTACATCCCTAGCCCTTGTTATTTGGTATTTTAAGACAAGGTCTTGCAAATCTATCCAGGGCGGCTTTGAATTTATAATCCTCCTGCCTCAACCTTCCAAGTGTCTGAGATGGCAGGGATGCAATTATGATTCTGTCTCTAAATTTGCTTGAAATGCAGACAATTTAAAATTGCCTAATAAAGAAGAAACTTCAGGGCTGGGGAGATAGCAGAATAAGCGCTTGCCTAGTAAGAGCAAGGACCTGAGTTCAATCCCTGGTTCCACAAAAAAAAGAAAGAAAGAAAGAAAGAAGAAAGAAGGAAAGAAAGAAAGAAAGAAAGAAAGAAAGAAAGAAAGAAAGAAAGAAAGAAAGAAAGAAAGAAAGAAAGAAAGAAAGAAACTTCAGGTAGAAGTCTAGGAAGAACAGCAAGGAGTTATGTTTTTCTAACTAGAAAAATAAGAGTCTAGCTAACATGATGGCTTTGTTGGTTAACCACTGCATTGCCTTACTTCCTCTAAGCAGAGAACATTTTGTCTGCTGCCGGCTAATAGTGCTGGCAAAACCCATTGTGAAAGTGTGAGAGAAAACTCACCCTACCTTGAAATTCTGATTTTAAGGGCATTACCAATCACTACAGGCAAAACAAATGGAAAACAAAGGTGCACCAAAACACACAACTCAGGTTTCAGAGCCAAAGAAACAAAGTTCACAGGAAAGAGCCCTGACTTGTGTGGCCTGTTTGCTTATGATGTGAACAAGGGCTGAGAAGGCGTGAGAGGCTTTACCGGTCAATGAGTGATAGCTGCGTGGGCATAAGGTTATAGGTGACAAGTCTTCTTTTCTGGATCTCCTTTCAACCCTTACTCACTCTCTCTCTTTCTCTTTCCCTCTTTCCTTCCCTCCCTCCCGCTTTTCTTTTTTCTTAATTTGATACAAGTAGATGCCACTTTTACATTATAACTGAAAAGAAAATGACTTCAAAAATGACTTTTCCACCCTCCAACTATCTACTGATGCCTGCATATGGCATCTGAGCATGCCAGTCCTGTCCTTTAGGGCTCACATAAAAAGACATTTCATACATTAATTAATTAATTAATTAATTAATTTTTTTT
>PVKA01050680.1:0-12593 GCA_004027165.1 Ctenomys sociabilis | reverse complement strand
ATAATACATAAATAACAATATGTATTACATCTACACCAGCAATTTTAGCATTATTTTGGCTGGTAATCTGGGTGGAAGTACACTTGTAAATATATAACTTAAATTAAGTTATAAACAAATGATTCAGAAATGCAAAAGAAGCTGGGCATGGTGGTGCACACCTGTAATCCCAAAGCTTAGGAGGCTGAGGCAGGAGGATCATTGTGAGTTCAAGACAAGCCTTGGATACAATGTGAACTCAAGGCCAGCCTGAACTGCATAGTGAGACTGTGTCTCAAAAAGACAAAAAAAAGAGGAGGAGGAGAAGGAGGAAGAGGAAGAAGAAGAAAGAGGAAGAAGAGAACGAGGAGGATGAAGAGGGGAGGAAAGAGAGAGAGAGAGAAGAGAAAGAAAGAAAGGAAAGAAAGAAAGAGAAAAAAGAAAAATTGTTTAGCCCAAATAAAAAAGAAATAGCTGTTCATGGATATGACAAACAGACAAGGACATAAGCACACAGCTTAACCAGCTGGATGAAAGACAAACAGATACATAATCAGAGTATGCTCAAATGTATTTCTGACAAAATTGAATTATAATAACTCTTTTACTATAACTAGACTAGTAAGATTTTTTTGTAGGTCAATTAGAAAAGATCCTTTTTTCTTTATAAATTTAGGACAGGGCCCTTTGTTTCTGCGGCACCAGCGACATGAGGGAGGGAACGTCATCCTTTGGAAAGCATCACAGGAAGACGCACATGCTGTGCTGCCGCTGTGGCTCTAAGGCCTGCCACCTTCAGAGGTCGACTTGTGGCAAATGTGGCCGTCCCGCTAAGTGCAAGAGAAAGTATAACTGCAGTGCAAAGGCTAAGAGGCAAAATGCCCCCGGAACTAGGTAAATGAGACGCCTAGAAATTATCTATCGCAGATTCAGGCACGGACCCCGTGAGGGAGCGAGCGACGCCTAAACCCGAGAGAGCAGCCGTTGAGTCATCCTGCTCATCTTGGGAACTGCGGCAATCACTCAAAATAGATGCTTTGGTTTTAAAGGATAAACAACGAATGAATTTAGGACAGGGTCTACAACGTCTCACTGCATAGACTGGACTCCTAGTGATTCTCCTGTTTTCAGCCTCCCAAATGCTGGGATTTCAAGTGCGCGCCACCACGGCGGAGTCTCAGTCACCATCTCAGTGCACCCCAGGGGTGAGGCCGGCACAGCACACTGGGGATCGAATCCCAGCCTCTGTGCTCTGCCAAAACAGGCGCTTTAGTCTGCTGAGCTATCTGGCCGGCCCTAGGAGAGATCTCTTATTAAAAAAATTTGGAAGAAAAAATATCTTTTATCTATAATTAACATATATTTTTGTATTTTATTCTGCCTTAAGAATACTGGTAACTTTCATCTCATTTATCTCTATATATTCTGTCACGTACTCAGACCATCAGTTCATTTTTGGTTACCATCTCCTCGGCATTCTGGGTCAGTTCCTGGTAATTCCTCTAGCTGCCATGTGCTGAATGCTGGGATGACTTCCTGTCTGCCCTGTCTACGGTGAGCATAGGGACAATTCCAGCAGGGTTTCAGGTCAAGGGGAAAAGCTAGGCCACCAGATTGCCAGCAAGGAAGGTCATACCAGGGTGATGGTCCACCAGCCGGGGGACTGTCTTTCTACCCACCTATACCCCTTCCTCCAATTTTATTTTCTGCAAATCTGGTAGTACAATGTACAGTAGTTTCCTAGGAAGTTTTGAATTTCAACATTTCAACTTCCATATATTCAACTGCAATATGTTTTTCTTTTGCTGTGAATAGCCTACTCATGTTTTACCCATTTGTCTATTGTATTACTGGCCTTCTTTTTGATTTAAAGCATTGTCTACATTAGGGAAAATAGCCCTTTAGTACATGAGGTACTATTTCCCCTTCAAATTTGTCTTTGGGGGGACACATGCCCCTGAGCTCAAGGGATCTTCCTGCCTCAGTCTCCCCATTAGCTGGGACAACACGCACATGCCTTCACATCTAACTCAGGTTTGTCTAATGATTTTGCTAATAGTACCATTTGGCCATGCCAGAATGATCTCTTGATGTAATTGATATAGGGGAAAGAAATTCTTAACCTAAGAGATATTTTGGATGAGTTTGTGCTCTCTAAAATTAAAGAATGAGGGGCCAGGTAGATGGCTCAGTGGAATAAGCACTTCCCTGGCAAGCACAAGGGCCTGAGTTCAATCCCTGGTTCTGCAAAAATAAATAAATAAATTTTAGGAACAATGGAGGCTAATGACAGAATTTATTGAGGGAAAGAAAGCTTCTGTCTGAGAGGGACAGAAGGTACTTGAGTGGGCTGCCAAGGAACCTGCCTTTTTGTAGAGCAAATCCATGAGGCAAGATGGGTCCAAGGTAGAGAACATTAAAACTTGCTAGGTGGGCATGAGGTATGACAAATATATGGTCAACCAATAGGATTACAAGTTTAATTGTTCAGGAACAACTGATTAAATCAGGGTCAAATGGGAAAGAGAGTTGCATAGCAAGCGGACATGAATACAGAACAGGGGTTCTTCCTGTAGAGGGTTGGATTAGTGCCCCTTCTTAGATTTTTCAAGATGATTGATACCTACTTAGAATATTAATCCCTGATGTCCATCCCTAGGGAGGTATGTGGGTGCCTTAGTTTAATCTTTTGTCTTAAGGTCTGGCCCACATAGAAGTGGCTATCTCTCCATTTACAAGGTATCCCATCTTCTGCGCTGGCCGCTTCAAGGACCCAGCCCTATCCGACTGCCTATAATATTTTTCTCTATCTCAGCTGCCTACAACATAATCAATAGGAATTTTTAAGCCAGGGTTGTCCCAGATGTGTCAGTAATGTCCTGTGACTTTCTGGAAGCAGAATACTCACCAGAGAAGAGGAATTTTCAGCTGCCTTTGACTTGTGGTTTTTTGCAGTACTAGAGAGTAAACCCAAGGCTTTAGGCACTAAGCCTTTGTACCTCAGCCCTTTCCCCTTTCTGAGACAGAGTCTCACTAAATTACCCAGAAGGCTAGATTCAAATTTGTGATTTTCTTGCCTCAGACTCCCAGAAGGCTGGGATTACAAGAGTGTACCACCATGCCTGGCCTGGTTTCATTTTATTAAATATTTAAATCTTTAATCCTTAAGGACTCATCCAAGTGGACAGCTCGAGATATGGATCACCTCTGTTTTGGTCCCCATGACACACCTTGGTCAGCCCCCATGGTGCTGAGTCTGCCCAGAGTACGAGGCATAGGCAGAGTTGTGGGGCAGTCCCCAGGACCTGTGGCACTATGGTGGCCCCACCATGGCCCAGCCTGGAGGGCCCCCACCAGGCCTCTCCCTTACTCCCCACCACCGCCAGGCCCATTCAGGGCACCACACTCTCTCCCTGGGCCCACGCTTGCCTTGGGGAAGAGGAGGAGCAGGCATACCTGAGTCACTTCTCTCCAGGGTGCAGCCCTTGGCTGCACCCTGAGGAAGAGAGAGGAGTGTCCTTTCAGCTACCAGAGTGAAGACTGATGAGGCTTCTGAGAAGAGTTTTTATTTTTATTGTTATTACTGTGTGCAGAAATAGGCTGCACAAACTCAGAGCTCTGTGCTCTAACCATGTGCTGCCCCACTGAGCTGTGCCTCCAGAGCCCCCTCTTTTATATATATATATATCTTTTAGGGAAGTGTCTACAGGGTGTTCAGGGCCTCACTAGCAGATCGGACTCCTGGTGATCCGCCTATTTACAGCCTCCCAAGAGCTGGGATTACAGGTGCACACTACCACACCCTGTCTCAAATACCAACTCAGCATGTCCCAGGGGCGGGGCTGGCGTGGCAGGCCCAGAGATCAAACCTCCAGAACCCTGTGCCTGCTTGGGCCTTTTCTTTTTAAAAAATATTGTATTATGAAAATTATCAAAGCATACAGAAAGTACACGATTATCTTTAGAATGAGCACCACTGTGCTCATTACCTAATTACAACAGGATTGGCCATGTTTGTTTATTTATTGAGCTGAGGAATTGTAAGTTCCAGACAGCAACACATTAGGCCTGGAACCTCTAGCCACCCTCAGCTGTCCTTCTGCAACTCCTGAACAGGCACTCCCCCCCTCCTCTGCTGGGCTGTGTTCTGCTGCTCTGCACTATTCGTGAACCAGTCATTGGGCCCAGTGACTCAGGGAAGTCTGTAGGCCTCTGTACCAGGGTTGGAAGCAACACTAATTTACTGCTGGGCCTCAGCCTCCAGGTGGGCACAGGACACCTAGGGGCTTGGATGTGGAGCTGGGCTGCTGACTCAGCTGGCTGCCCACTCCCAGGCACCAAGGAATTGAGGTGAGAGAGGGACAGAGTGTGAAGCCAGTCCAGGTGGCTGAGGAAGAGGAAGAAATAGGCTGGGTCCACCCACAGAGAGGGGACAGGAGGAAGCCAGGAGAGGGCGCTGGAGGGCGAAGCAGGAAGCCAGAGGAAGAGACCTCAAGTCCTGGGCAGGGGATGGGAAGAGTTGAGGCTCTCTGGGTGGTGGGGAGATGGGCATGGCAGAGGGCCATGGGACCTGCCCTGAGGAGAAAGGTAGGTACAGATGCAGATATTGTGGGGTACAGAAGGTGACCACCTGCTGAATTAGAGGGCCTTCAAAGTGGACCCTGCCAGGCACAACCAGCTCTCACACAGCACAGGCAATGCAAGCAGCAGGCCACAGCTCAGACTTGCCAACCCCGGGAGCAGGCCCCACAGGAACTCACAGGTCACCCAGGGTGGGGCCCAGTCCTGTCCAAACTGAGGTCAGCAAAAGCAGAAGTGTGGCCTACTTTCTCGTGTCTGTGGGCCGTGGGAACTCAGCAACTGGCAGGGACCATGGGACTCCAGTCACACAGCTGCAGGACTGAGGTCTGGAGACACCAGTGTGGCCAGAGAGGCCAAGGCAGGGTCTCCCCAGAGTCCTCTCCTGTTCCTACTCTTTCATTCCTTTCTCCCAACTTCAGCCTCAGACCCTTTACATCCTGAGGGCTGGGCCAGAGAGATGGCTCAGTGAAATAAGTACTTCCCTGGCAAGCACAAGGGCCTGAGTCAATCCCCGGTTACACACACACACAAAAATTACATCCTGAGGGTTGTTGTGCACTCAGTGCCCCTCCTGTGTCCTCAGAGGGGTGACCCTATACTGGAGGGGACAATGACAACTGCAGCTGGGAGCCACTGTGGTTACCAGCTCCCTGGCTCAGGGAGGGGTTGCTTCCTTCCAGGGCTGCACATGGGGCCTACCCTAGGTCTGGGTGCCCAGGGGAAAGATAGGGGACTGAGCCAGGCAGACAACAGCAGAGCTGCAGCACACTGCACTCCCCAAGTGCCCTACACCCAAATTTGGCTCCACATGTGTTCTTATCCTGAGCCCAAAGGGGCACAGTGGAGGCCATGGAGGGAGGAGCCAGGAAGAACCTACCAGGTGGCCTTGGGTGAGGAGATCGCACCATGGGAGGGGCCAATGTTGTGGTCCCCAGGGCCTAGAGGAGCTGGAACCTGCCCCTCTGCTGATGTTATGGATGTGGCTGTGGCTGTGGCCAGAGTTCGTTGGGTTCCTGCAGGACACAGACTGGCAGTGGGATGGCTAGACAGTAGTACAGCAAGAGCCCTCCTATCCACAAGGCTGGCAGATTTGGGTCCTGCTCCCCAACATCTGCCCAGACCCCTTCCTCTTTGGGAACATGCCTCCCCACAAGCTTCCTCTCTCCTTCTGTCCTCCTGGTCCTGTACATGTCCCAGCAAACCAGGCCCAGACCCTTCTGCCAGTCCTGCTCTGGGTTGAGTGCCACCCATGTGTATCTGGTCCCAGGGGACTGCATGGCAGTTGGGGGTGGGGACACACAGAAGTGGCAGCCCCCACCACAGCTCAGGCTGTCTCTACAGCACTTCCGCAGCCCTGACAGGAAATGCTGCAGTCTCAGCCTCCGCCATCTCAGGCAACTTCTTGTTTCCCTGGTGCCCTGTGCCAGCCCTGGGGTTGTACCCCTTGGCTCCACCCCTAGAACTTTCCCAGGGCCCTGACTTGCAGCTCGGAGGGGACAGGATGGTGGACGTGATTGCCAAACTGACCAGGAGGCAGAGCCGGGCCCTGCGGATTCAGGTAGGGAGGGAGATTTGGGTCCAGAGGCCTGTGGGTCCCACCCTATGAGGAGCTGGCAAGTGGGGCTTTTCTCTTCTGCCTCTTTCCTCCTCAGAGGTCCTGCTGTCCAAGTAAGGGATGGGGATGCTGAGGTCCAAAGCTTAGGCCTGGGGGCTAGGGACTAGGGAAGCATGGCTGTTAGGAACTGTGGGCCCATGGTACCATAAGTCTCCTCACCCTGTCAGTCCATAAGTCTGAGGGAGCCACTTCCTCTTTCTAGTTCTGTTTTGTGTCCCAGGCTTGGACTGGGGCTGTCAGTACCTGATTGCTGGGCCTGGGTATCTGGAACAGGGCACCTCTGCTGAAGCCTCTCTGTGGTAAAGGCATGCACCCTGCCTCTGTGCTGCAGAGAGGCCCTCACTCCTCCCTGTCCCAGCCTGGCCCAGGGTGCTTCTCTCAGAGCCTCTGTCTGCCCCAGCCCCATGTGTGCTGCACCCCTCTCCTCCCTGTGACAGCTCTGTCAAACTGGGGACCTAAGCTTCTCCCTCCAAGACCACCTCTACCTGTCAGCAGGCTGCCAAGCAAAATCCTCACCCTGCAGTCCCCTGGACAGGACAAGTCCAGCTGGGAGTAAAAGGCAGGGACAAATTTTCATCCTCCTCTCTCCAGCCTCCATCTGTCCTCCCAGTAGTCTCTTGGGTTTTGGGGCTCAAATCCTTGTTCTCAGAAGTTCTCCCTCAGAGCTCTCCAGAGTGACAGGCATATGTGTTTGTGCTGCTCCTAGGACCCAGGACTGACTTGTGCTTTAAAGCAGTGTTTTGGGCAGATCTGCACTGTGCTGCATCTTACTCTCAAACCTCCTGCCTTTGGGATGAGGTGGGCAATGTCTGGCCACTAACCACCAAGGCAAAATGGCACAGGGCCCTAATGGTCTTGAGTTTGGTGTAGGCAGGTTAGACTTCAGTGCCCTCCCTGGGAGATGCCTGTGAGCTGAGAAGCTCAGAGTACAGCAGGACTTGGGGATAGCTGGGGGAGGTAGGAGGTGCCTCTGTTGGAGGCGGGGTTAGACTTCAGTGCCCTCCCTGGGAGATGCCTGTGAGCTGAGAAGCTCAGAGTACAGCAGGACTTGGGGATAGCTGGGGGAGGTAGGAGGTGCCTCTGTTGGAGGCGGGGTTAGACTTCAGTGCCCTCCCTGGGAGATGCCTGTGAGCTGAGAAGCTCAGAGTACAGCAGGAATGAGGGGATAGCTGGGGGAGGTAGGAGGTGCCTCTGTTGGAGGCGGGGTGCAACCAGGTGTGCTGGGGGTACACAGTGCCATGTGAGGCTTGGAGAGGCAGAGAGGAAGAAGTGGGCAGAGGGTCCCCGGTCTGAGGGGGACAGGTAGAAATAGGCAGACTCTGCAGTGCCTGGAGCCCCACCCATCTAAATCCACAGCCTCTCCTTCTCTGAAAGCGCCTGCCTTCCTGCCTGGAGTGACAGACACTCCACTCTCATCCCCGTTTCCACAGATATGTGCTGGAGGGTTGTATGGCAGGGTGGGAATCTGTTCATTATGCCAAACCAAGAGCCTGGCATGGAGCAGAGCAGCCAACCTTTGTTGGATGAATGAATTTAGGTGTCCACCAGGGTTCCAGATGGAGACCTTTTTGAGCAGGATGCTTCCCCTCTCCAAGGTGTCACAGTCAAAAGAAAAACTTGTGAAACTTTTAAGTTTTGTTGTACGAATTTAGAGGCTACAAAAGTTTGAAGGATAAATCAACTCCATTGCTGGGGCTTCAGCAGTGAATGAGAACTTGCCTGGCATATGTGGGGCCCCAATCCCAGCACCACAAAAGACACAACTGGACAGAACCCCTGTATCACAATGCCTACCTCTGTAGCATCTTGAATGATTCCAAGTACACAGAACTGGACTGCAGCTGCTTTTCCATTCTTAAATGGGCTTTAGTATTTGGCATTATGTGTTGTTGCGCTGGCGTTGAATCGCTGGTTACTGTGGAAGGCAGTAGGTTTTGTGGGAGTGGGCATGTGAGTCTGGAAGCAGCCCCTGAGCTGAGTACTGGAGAAGAGGAGCCAGCAGATGCAAAGGACAAGTGAGAGGAATGGGTCGGGCCCACACCCTCCCCTGGGAGAAGCCCAACAGTGGGTGGGGACCTCTAGCAACTCAGATTCACCAGAGTGTAAAGTACACCGAGAGGGGCAGGGCTCAGAAGTGGCCGGAAGTGAGGAACAGAACGGCGGACTGGACTCTGCCTTGCATCCAGCAAGGCGCAGACCTCATTGGGGGGCGGGGGGGCGTGCATATAGGGTGACAGGGCCTCCCAGCCGCCCCCTTCTTCTGAGTGCAAGGGGACTCGCCCTCCTCCCACCTCCATTACTGCAGCTGGCGATGCTGACACCTGTGCATCCCACAATGGAAAGTGCCAGTCCCACCCAGAAGGGTTCAGACCCTAGGGCTCCCTGGGATGAACCCTGGGAGTCAGAGGGGTGCAGCAGGGGCCAGAGTGGGAACCCAGGGCCGTCCCGCCATCAGTCCTCCCACAGTTGCTGCTCAGTCGTTAATGGATAATCGGCGGGACCGCCCACCCACGTTGCGCTCTGCCTCTCGGCCCCTTCGAGGAACATTTCCTCCTCTGCTCTCCCTCACCCCATTGGGGCGGGGGCGGAGCAGGCGCTGACTCCTAGAGGTCGTGGCAGGCAGGCGAAGGCCGGAGGCCGGGCGTACCCGCGACGTACACCTACTGCTGCCGCTCTCCGCAGGTGGAAGCGCCCGCCGAGCCCGTGTACGCGAACGTGGGGAAGGCCCCGACCCCGCTGCCCCGCGCATCCACCGCACCCCGGCCAGACCCCGCGTGCGAGGCGTGGGAGGAGCACACGGACGCCGGCAGCGGGCGCCACTACTACTACAACCGCGACACCGGCGCCACCACGTGGGAGCCACCCCGCGAGGCCAGCCCAGCAGCCTCCCCCGCCTCGGCGGGCAGCCGCGAGAGCCTGGAGAGCGAGTGGGACCAGTACTGGGATGAGGAGAGCCGCAGGGTGTTCTTCTACAACCCCCTGACAGGTGAGACGGCCTGGGAGGACGCGCCCTGCGACCAGGAAGAAGACGCGGCCGGGGACGCGCGGGACATGGAACCTGGCCGGAACCCGGGAAGCCCCACGCGTCGGCGGGTGAGAGGCCCGGGCGAGTGGGCGGGGACGAAGTCTGGGGCGGGGCTGACGGGCGGGGTGGGGCCCCAGGGCGCGGGATGCGGACAGATGGGTGGGGCTGTCGAATGGGGCGGGGTATAGGGGGGCCGAGGGCGGGGACAGGCGGGCAGGGTTGAAGTCTGGGACGGAGTGGAGGGTGGAGGGGCAGGCGCCAGAGCTCTGTTCCAAGGTGAGTCGAGGACCAGGGCAGTGAGGGTGGAGCGGGTGACCCCGCCGCCCACTCTGAGGGCCCACCTGGTACCGGGGCTCAGGGCAGGGGCAGTGCTGGCTCTGAGAACCTGTGCTCCCTTCAGCCCCCCACGCCGGAGGCCGACTACCCTGAGTCACTGTCCAGTTACCCGGAGGACTGTCCTTCTGCAGGCTGCCTTGGGGAGCCCAGCCCCACGCCCCCGTTGTCCCCGCCTCCCGGCTGGTCCTGTCACCTGGGCCCAGACCAGCAGACGCTGTATACCAACCACTTCACTGGAGAGCAGGTAGGGCAAAAGACTGGGGTCGTGCTGCCTTTGGGGGGAGGCTGCCCACCCCCTGTTGGTGGGACCTTCTCCTCTCAAGTGCAGGGCTGAGACCCTTACTGCCCCTGTCCCCACAGTGGGTGCAGCTGGAGGACCAGCACGGCAAAACCTACTTCTACAGGCCACAGGACTCCTCCGTGCGGTGGGAGCTGCCCCAGGTAACCAGCATGGGAGGGAGAGCCTATGTTGTGGAAGGAACTGGCTATGACAGTGTCCTTCTCCCCAGGTCCCCATCCCTGCCCCTAGAAGCATCCGTAAAACCAGCCAGGATGGTGGCACTCCAGCCACAACCAGCCCCTCAGAAGAAAAGGTGAGGGAAAGGGTGTATAGGCCCTAATGGGCACACTTGAGGACTGGGGCAGAGACAAGGTGCGCCCTCTTGCCTTTCCCTAGGTCAGCACTTGGCCCAGGTGGTCTAGGGGTGGGAGTAGGTCCCTCCATAGTACCAAGTGGCCAGAGAGGAGGAGACAGGGGAAGCTAGCCTCTGCCATGACTCATCCCCAAGCCCCACTTGCCCTTTTCTCTAGATCAAGACCCTGGACAAGGCAGGAGTGCTGCACTGTACCCGGATGGCAGACAAGGGGAAGAGGCTCCGGTGAGACCTGGCCCAGGAGGGCAGGGTGGACCTGTCCTCAGGGGACTCTCATGAGGTCTTAGGGGCACTGAGAGATAAATAGTGCCTTGCCTCAGGCCTCTTTACTGCTGGGAAGGATATCCTTACCCAGGGGAATCACAGCACATCCTCTGCTGAGAGCAAGTCTGAGCTCTGCCCACCCCCAGGAAGAAGCACTGGAGCACCTCCTGGTCAGTGCTGGAAGGCAGCGTCCTAACCTTCTTCAAGGACTCCAAGACCTCAGCTGCAGGCGGTCTGGTGAGGCCGGGGCCCTTGCAGGGACTGCCCCATCTAACCTGGTCTGACCTGGGATGAGAGTGGTACTCTCATGGCAAAGCTGGGCTTAGCAGAGAGAGAATGATGGTGGCAGATGCACCCAAGACAGGCAGTCCCAGCCACTAGGGGAGGCAGTCCTTGAAGGTGGAAGGAGCAGACCTAGCTTGGCACCCTGTTCCCAGGGTGGGCAGCAGTGGACAAGCCAGCCAATAGGTTTCTGACTAAGAATTACCAGGACAACTAGGGTCCAGGAACCCAAAGCTATTGCCTAGATTCACTGGATTCCCCAGTCTTTCCCTAAAACCAAAAAGCTGGTGGGTTAGAAGCAGGGGCTGGGAAGGCCCTTGTGAGCTCAGGACCCCCTTAACCCTGTGGCAACCCTCTCCCCTCTGCCAGAGGCAGCAGCCTTCCAAGCTGTCCGTGCCAGAATACACAGTAGAGCTGAAAGGAGCCTCTCTTTCTTGGGCTCCCAAGGACAAATCCAGCAAGAAGAATGTGCTAGAGGTGAGTGGTGGGCAGGGAGGAGGAGTCTTCTCCATAGTCAGTACCAGGAAAAGGATCTGGGAGAGTAGGGTGCAAGGCCAGAGCTCCCCATCCCAGGGCAGTGTTCTTCCATCTGTTCTCCCTGGCCAGAGCCAGCTTCTGACTACACTGGGCCCACAGTAAAGAAACCAGGACAAGAACAAGCTTTTGGAGATTCCCAGCTTGAAGAACAGGAAGACCCAAAGCCAGGGAGATAGCTCAGCAGCTTAAGCACCTGCCTGGCAAACACAAGGACCTGAGTTAGATTCCAAGTATTAAAAAAAAAAAAAAAGCCAGGGATATAGCTCAGTGGCACAACTGCCTGCCTGGAAAGTTCAAAGTCCTGAGTTTGAATTCCCAGTACCAAAAAAAAAAAAGTTCTGAAACATACTATTTAAGCCGGACATGGTAGCACATGTTTATAATCCCAGCTTTCAGGAGACGAAGGCAGGAGGAGCATTGCAAGTTTGAGATCAGCCTGAGCTCACTACAAAGTGAGCTCAAGGCCAGCCTGAACTGCTTAAAAATAATAATAATAACTGTCTCAAAAAAAATAAGAGCCAGTGGAATAAACACTTCCCTGGCAAGCACAAGGGCCTGAGTTCAATCCCCAGTTATGCAAAATAATAATAATAATTAATAATAATAATAATAATAATAATAGGAAGACCCGAGGGAGTGCTTCACAGTGCCATGCCTCTCTCTGCTCCCTCCTTTTCAAACTGCTCTGTCCTCACCTTGGTCCCTGAAAGTTGTGCAGCAGATTTCAATAGAAACACACGTGGTATCTGGTGCAATGGCAAATACCTGTAATCCCATCACTCGGGAGGCTGAGAAGAGAGGATCACTGAGAGTCTGAGGTCAGCTTTGTCTACATAGTGAATTCACAGTCAGCCTGAACTGTACATCAAGCCCTTGTCTCAAAAATAAATGAATAAATACTTCTAGGTGGCAAACTGGTGATATCCCCTAAAAACCCAGGGCCAGGCAAAGCACATTAGAGACAGAAGTCAAGATGGAGAGAGCCAGGGACCAGTGATGATCAGGTGCTAAGGTGGCTGCTGACAAACTCAGCTCATTTCTCCAGTGACTGAGATGAAGGGCTACCAGTGGCACAGCTAATTATTAGTGTAGGGGACCCCACTTAGCTCCTCAGGGAACCACAGTTCCTTCCTCACCCTTTGTTCTTAAAAAAAAATACCTAGCATAGAGCTCAGAGAACACAGGGTCTAGAGGATGAGGCTAGTGCCCTGTTTCAGACAACCCTGTTAGGTGCAATATGCTGTCCAGGTAGCTTATTACTAAGAGAGCAGAGTCTGGCCTGGAATCTCAGCCCAGGTAAGCCAGTTCTTTTTTTTTTTTT
>PVKA01050679.1:0-12593 GCA_004027165.1 Ctenomys sociabilis | reverse complement strand
TGGCCCACTTACTTTAAAGAGAGTACAGACATAATTAATGTGACATTAGAAACAGTATGGGGGCCAGAAAGGTGGCTCAGTGGAATAAGCACTTCCCTGACAAGTGCAAGGGCCTGAGTTCAATCCTCAGTTTTGCCAAAAAAACCAAAGCAGTATGCATTTAGAAGACCAAAATGCCAGGTATTTCAAGCATGGTTACACATTGCTATCCTCAGTATAGTTGCTTAGTTCACAGATATCAGCATATAGAGTTAGTCAGGGTGATAATTCTGCCCATTAATTGCTATTTTCTAGTTCTTTTAGGAATTTTTGTGCAAAACCACTTGTATACGTTTTCAGGAGATACCTGTATCTATATCTATTTATATATCTATCTATACCTATATCTTTCTTGTTTTGTGGAACTGGGGATTGAACTCACACTCTTGCACTTGCCAGGGAAGTGCTTATTCTAATGAACCATCATCCCAACCCCTATATATCTAGATCTTTAAAAGGTGTTGATTTCTGTGATTTGTTGTGTCTTCTAAAGTAATCATGAGGGGCTGGGGAGATGGCTCAGTGGGAAAAGCGCTTCCCTGGCAAGCGCAAGGACCTGAGTTCAATCCCTGGTTCCATCAAAAAAAAAAAAAAAAAAAAAAAAAAAAAAAAAAAAAAAAAAAAAAAAAAAAAAAAAAAAAAAAAAAAAAAAAAAAAAAAAGACAAAAAAAAAAAAACGAAAGAAATAAAGTAATCATGAGTTGCTGATCTATACTAGGACAGTGAGGTTTCTCTTGGCCCTTCCTGTGGCATTCATAGCCTCCACCCAAGCACACTGGCTCCTTCTGGAAAGCACAAACAGTTGGGCAGCCAAGACCAACCCATTACAGAGTTGGAACTTGCCTCATTTCTTAAAGACTTTGACAAAGAAGTTCAAGTGCAGATCAACCAAACTGAGTCAGACAGGCAAAATCTCCTTAAGAAGGTGTATAAACTATGCATCAAGATCCTGTGGTTTCCCAAGGTGCTGTGTAAAATGAACTGACCTGAATATTTGGCCTTGGAGGCAATACCAGATCCCTGCAGCCCCAGGCCAGGCCCAGCATGTGTGGGGGAGACCTTCCATTCCGCTGCAACAGACAGGTCTGATGTGTGAGTGGACATTCTGCCATGCTCTTAGGACCCATCCAGACCCAACCTAAGCATAGAATACAGACCTGTGGTGAAACTCTCCAGCTGAAGTCCCTCCAGAGAGGCTAGGAGCTAGAACCAACCAGCTAATCCAGGAGCAGAACATCTTGCCAGAGGGGCACAGCAAGTTCATTTCCATGGGCTGCGGCAGGAAAAAGCTGAGCACAGCAGCCAAACCCATGCCAGGCACATCAGGATGAGGTTAAACTTCATAGATCCAAAAGGAGTAGCTAAGACACTTTACTAGATGCAAATCTAGAAGAGCATCCTTGCTCTTTTTCTCTTAAGTGAGAGAGGGTCAAAGGTATCCAGGGTGAACTAGTCTGCCTAGAAGACCCCAGGTACATCAAGAGGTGGTATTCAGACAGAAATTAGGGGAAGTAACTTAAATAGAAATTCCCAATTTAATATCTGCTTAATGACAGAGACATAATGCTTGCTTTTGCTGTCTAAAATACAAAGCTATTAGTTATAAAAGTTTGTTAATTACTAAATATCACTAGTCTTTATTAGTGTTCCTAATTGTAAATCTGTATTACAAAACTATAACTGTGTTAATATATAATCTCCCTTGGGTAAGAATTGTGGTAGGTGCTAAGGCTATAACTGCACCAATGCTGTACACCAAAGGTCAGAGGGCAGCATTATACAAAATGACAAATAGGAGGAGCAAAATGCATCCTCAGGCCCTGAACTCACAAAGTACAAATGCAGGAGACACTAGCATAGAAGAAACTTGGAATCATACAGCTTAAATCTTTAAATTAATAGCATCTGAAGTGAAGAAACAAGCATAGAAAGGTATAGAGGAAATCAGATCAAAAATAATCTCTGAAGTAAACAAAGGATAACTATAATTAAAGAATTAATTAACACAACTAAAGAAGACACTGATAAAAAATAGAGGCAAATAGAAAAATGATAGAATTCTAAAATGAGAAATAAGAGAAAGAAATAGATCACGTGAAGCAGATTCAAGGAGACATAGACAAACAAAATCAATCACAAGCTGGTAAAACCATTTGAATGAAAGTAAATATAGATTTTCAGATCTTGAAGACACCATCACTGTTAGTGAAAAGGTAAGAAAAGATCTCTTTAAAAAAACTAGGATACATAAAAAATAATTCACCAACATCAAGACAATGCAAAGATGAACAACATGACCCTAATAGGCATCAGTGAGAAAGAAGGAGTCAGTACAAAAGATATAAAAAGAATATGGGCAGAAGTAATAGCAGAAAATTTCCCAAATATGTAGAAACAATCTGTCATTCAAATAACTGAAGCATATAGAATTTCAAATAAGATCAACCCAATTAAAAATACACCCAGATATATAATAGTCAAGATCCCAGAAATCCAGAACTATAAGAACTATATAGTTCTTATATAGAACTATATATATATATATTTTTTTCTTATAGTTCATATATATATATATATATATTTCTTATAGTTCATATATATATATATATATATATATATATATATATATATATATATATACTGAAAGCCAGTAGAGAAAAGAAACAGATCACATTTAAAGGAAATAATGTCAGACTTCCCTTCACAAAACATGAAGTCAAGAAAAGCATGGAAGAGAGTACTACAAGTCCTTCATGAACACAAATTACAGCAGAGACTACTGTACCTTGAGGAACACTCTTTCAAGTTTGATGGACTTCCATGACAAAAAACAACTAAAGAATTTCATGGTAACAAATCCAACGCTACACAGACTACTAAAAGATATTCTAGAGAGGAACCAAAATGACCAGAACTCCATGAATCAGAAAGGGAAGAACCCACCAGATAAACAAACACAGGAGAAAAAGAGGTGTACAACAGCAGGTAAATAACATGTCAATCTTATGTTAATACACCTCAATTATAATGGTCAATGTAACTGGACTTAACTCATGAATAAAAAGAAATAGATTGATACAGTAGAATAGAAAGCAAAATCTTAACAATATGCTATATACAAGAAACACACAACTCATAAAAAAATTCATTGGCTGAAAGTCAAAGGATGGAAAACATGCTCTGTCACCCCAGAAAAAAGCAAGGGTAGCAATCCTGTGATCCTAGCAATCCTGTTCTCAGACAATCTGAACTTCAAACCAAAAATGATCAAATGTAATAAAGAAAGACACTACATACTGGTTAGGGGGAAAACTCAAGTGGAAGATGTAACACTCATAAATACATATGAAAAAGAAGGGAGCACCCAATTATATAAGACAAGTCTTAATCAACATGAAAACTCTAATATGCAATACCACAATCTTAGCAGGAGACCAGAACATGCTTATGGTTATATTATGTGTTACAAATTCAATCTTGCACAGACTGAATGGCCTTCAGGCTCTTTTATTCTCCTTTTCCTAAGATCTTCCCCATATTGTCTTCCTGAGTAATGGTATCCCTGCTATCAATAAATTCAGGTTTGTGCAAGCAGGTGCAGGGGTTGGAGGTTCGATCCCAGGGCCTGCCATGCCGGCTCTGCCCATGAGACATTCATAGGGGCCAATTAAGACTGGGAATGGTGGAGCACACCTATAATTTCAGCTCTTGGGACACTGTAAACAGGTGGATCATTATGAGTCCAGTCTAGTAGTGAGACACCTGAATACCCTGTAGACCCTCCCCAAAATACTAAATTAATTAATTAATTAATTGAGGTTTGGTTTTTCAGTTAATAAAAATAATCATTAAGAAAATAAGTGGGAATCCCCTTGACCTTGGGAGACTGCTGTACAAAACTCTCCTCTGTGTCTGAAGAAGCAGCTCTCTGAATGAATTTGTTTAATTTTTTTCCACTGTGGGTGAATTCTCTGCTGATTTGTTTTTCCTTCTTTTTTAACTATAATCTTCTGGCAGTACACTCCAAGAAATATTTTTTTTATTATTTTATTTTATTTATTTCTTAATGGGACAGTTTCAATAGTTAATACATTTTACATTGTTATCTTCTTAATGGTTATTCATAGTACAAGAAGCAGACGGGTTATCCTGTCCAAACACTACTACTACCAATCTTTCTTCTCATAGAATTAAGCAAAAGTAGCTGCATATCTATCCTAACTATTCTGTTTATACAAATACAAAATGGTCTTTCCTTTGTATCCCCTTTTTTGTTTAGTCCTGTCAGAGATGCATACTCTATTGCAATTTAAATATTATAGGTGCTTGAATTCAGCAAAACACTCCAACACAGTCCAGCAGTCCACAATAGTAGCGGGTTATCCACAGAAGTTGTTGACTAGAGCCACTTACAGTTCAGTATATTAATATGGCTTTGTTTTATATACCTCGTTTTAATACATTTCTGCTGGATGGTTAAGACCAAGATAAAACAAGACCTATATAACAAGAAATGTAACTTTCATATCTGATAAGGTCAGTCAAGTCCCCTTAGGATTTATCCTGTAACACTGTGCCGCACTTTGTAGAATCTTTGTCAGTGTCAGCCATGTGGATGAGTCACAGCCATTGTTTGACCAATTTGCTCTCTGTGAAAGCCTGAGAAAATGTTTTCTTTCCATGTGACTCTCCTTAGGCACACTATACATCATCAATCACATTCCCCTGTGGCTCCATAATCTTCTTGATCAGAAAATTTGGGCACAACTATGTTGATGTTACGGTACAGGTTCTCCTATGTCCTGAGTCTTCACTGACCTTGAAAGTCTAGGGCAAAAATGTTGGCTGATCATTCAGCCCGTCCATTTCTCCAATTTTTGATCTGCAAACTTAGGTTATTATCCCTCTAGAACAGAAGCTGATTATTACCCTGCAACATATGCAGTTCAGTTTTCACTATCTCTCTAAATATCAAACATCTTAGGAATTATGTGGAACAGGTATTTTCCATCAAGTATTGATGTATTGAACTTTTCGTCCTTACAAAATATGAAGAAAAATATTTAAAGAAATAGGAATAAACACATATTTTTATATAGAAATTTAAAAATCTAACCATATGCAGCATTGTAGCAGGACAGTCCTGTAACATTTTTTTTCCTTGTGTCTACTTTTTTTTCATTTATTACCTATGAGAAAAATGTTTTAGTTGTGAGACAGTATGGTATTAACTGGTATGTCATGACAAAAAGTATATATTTAGCAGACCAGAATAACAGGGATTCCACGCGTGACCCTTCTATTACACATTGCTGTCTTCAATACAGTTGCTTGGTTCACAGGTATCAGAATATATAGATAATCAAGTTGGAAATACTAACAATTACCTCCTACTTTCAAAAACTGCTGATATATCTTGGATCATTGCCTTGCCCATCTTGTGCACACAAATGGATGGCTTTGTCCCTGTCCTGTTTCTCAGCTGTTCCTACCCTCTCCTCATCCAATCCTCAAGTTCTCACCTTCTTTTTAGTGTTACACCTTTCTATTTGTATTTCTTATACCAGAGAGACTATACTATATTTGCACATGTGGGTCTGGTTTATTTCACTTATGAGTATATCTTCAAGTGGCATCCACTTAAATATAAATGCTTCAATTTTATCATTTTTTTATACCTGAGTAATAATCCATTGTGTAAAAATACCACACCTTTTTTACCAATTTCTCATGTGATGGGCATCTTGGTTGTTTCCAAGAATTGCCTATCACCAATTTGCTGCTATAAACATAAGTACATATATATTACTATGATGTGATGTTTTCAGTTCCTCTGGGAAAATTTCCAGTAAGGGGTTAGCTGGCATGAATGGGATTTCCAGTCCCAGTTTCTTAAGGAGTCTCCACACTGATCTCCACAATGGTTGCACCTGTCTACATTCCTACCAATAGTGGAGAAGCATTCCCTTTTCCCCACAACCTTTCCAACATTTGTTGCTGGCTGATTTGTTTATGATAGCTACTCTTTCTGTGCTGAGATGGTATCTCAGTGTTGTGTTAATTTGCATTTCATGGATGGCTAGTGATGTGGAGCACTTTTTCATATATTTATTCACTTCTTTAATTTCATCCTCTGTGAAGTGTCTATTCATCTCAGATGCCCATTTCTGGATTGGGTCTTTAAATTTAAGGGCCCTAACGTATTTTAGCTCTTTATAAATTCTAAAGAGCAGACCTTTGCCTGAGTGATTATTAGTTAAGATTTTTTTTTGAAATTTGTAGGTTGTCTTTTTGCTTTGTTTGTAATTCCTTTTGACATGCAAATCTTCTCAATAAGAGGATGTCCCTGTTGTTAATTCTTTCAAGTGTTTCCCATGCGAATACATGTTTGTTCATGAACTGTTTGACTACCCCTATGCCTTTAAGAGTTCCTCCTACTTTCTCTTCCAGGAGATGGAGTGTTTCTGTTTTAATGTCTAGATCTTTAATCCATTTTGACATTAGGTTAGTGTCTGGTGATAGACCTGGGTCAAGTTTTAGTTTTCGGCATATAGAGAGCCAGTTTTTCCAACACCATTTGTTAAAATAGCTATCTTCCACTAAACATGTTTGGCCCCTCGAAGATCAGGTGGATGAGTGTGTTCATAGAGGCCTTTGCATCTTCCAGTCTATTACAGTGATCCTCAGGTCTATTTCGTTGCCAGTACCATGTTGATTTTATCACAGTAGCTTTGTAATACAATTTCAATTCAGGAATTGTGATGCCTCCAGCCTTGTCTTTGTCGGCCAGGACTGCCTTTGCTATTCTAGGTCTTTTCCAGTTCTAAATAATTTTAGGCATGATTTCTCTAGGATGGAAGGGATTTTATTGGTAGTTTGATGTGGGAAACCTGTGACTCACACCCACTTTATAATAGTCTCAGCCATGTTCTTAAGTTTCCATTCCTCTGCTGAGTTAAGTTCCTAATTCTTCTTACTCCACCTATTTCCCATAAGTCTCCTGCTATGCCCCAGAGGTGGGACTTCCTGTCATAGCCCGGTTGTCCCTATGCCTTCACTATATATACCCAGAGTTTCCTTTGAATAAACGAGACTTGATCAGAGTCCTGTCTTGTCTCCATTTCTTGCATCTCCTGTCCCTTGTCCCTTCTTCATCCCCGATCTTTCCCCAGGTGACCCGTGTTGACTTCCACAAAGGAAGAAGTGGCCCCCAACGTGGGGCACTCTTGTATGAAGGATTCAGCAATGGAGCTATTGGAGAAGGCTGGCACAAAGTGAAAGTAAAGAGGCCGTGCCGCGGTGACCTGCTCGAGTGCCTGAACCTTGGTAAGAGAATGGCACCCCATTTCCATTCCTCCCGATATGGGACAGGCAGTGAGTGAACATGAAAAGTTTGTTGAAGGCTTGAGCAAAGCATTAAAGGTACGAGTAGTAAAGGTTAAAATGAAACAATTGACCCAATATTTTGAATACATCCCTAAGGTGTGACCTTGGTTCCCCCTAGAGGGAACAATCAATTCTAAAACATGGCAGAGGGTAGGTGACACTCTGCAAGATTATTATAGGATCTTTGGACCGGAGGAGGTCCCTGTGACGGCCTTTTATTTTTGGAATCTCATTGGTGAGATCCTCCAGCGACGGCTTTGGGATCCTCTAGTGGACCAGGTTGTCAGAGAAGGGGAACATCTCCTTCAATTGTCCACCATGAATACACCGGCGCCCTCCCAGGCAGATTCTGATTCCTTTTCCTCTGCTGATGAGGAGGAACCAGAGGGGGCTGTGCAGTTAGCAGTCGCCCCCAGTGCCCCGCCTGATGACGCCATGTTGACGCTCGGCAAGGGCCCCCGTAATATGACTCTTCCCAGTGCGCCTCCTGAACCTATAATTGCCCCAGGGATGAGTAATCTGTACCCTGATCTCTATGACTTGATAGTTAATATTGATGGCTCTGATAAAGGAGCTGTTGTTCTGGAGACCTCTGGTGACGAGGCAGCTGAGAACTGCCCGTCATCGCCACAGGTACTTCCCCTCTCCCCAAAATTGAGGGGACACAAACTGTCCCTTCCTGTAATCCAGGAGTTAGAAATGAGAGTGGCTCCAAAAACAAAATTGATTGGAAAACCAGTACCATGACCTTATTAAGGAGCTCGTGGCACTTCGCCTCAAATGGGCCACTCATGAGCCGCCCACCATTTTATCTTCAAATTCCTCCCAACCATTGCCAAAGAACAAACTGGCTGCCACTTGGGCATTTCCTGTAACTGAAACACAAAGGGCGGGAAATGAAGGGGAACAACCTCAAACTATCAGAACTCACACCCCTTTTGACTTAAAATCTTTAAAAGAACTAAAGACTGCTGTCACGCAGTATGGCATGATGGCCTCTTATACACTCACTGTACTGGATTCCATGACTCAAGGATGGCTCAACCCTAAGGATTGGCATACGTTAGCCAAGGCCGCCTTGTCCGGTGGAGATTATTTGCTTTGGAAGTCCGAATATCAGGATAATTGTGAGTCCACTGCTAAAAAGAATGGTGAGAATTGCCTTCTGAGAATGCTGGACCTATGAGATGCTGGCAGGCACAGGAAATTTCTCCACAACAGAGGCACAATCTAGATATGATGCTGGGCTATTTTCTCAAATCCAGTTGACAGCAACTAGGGCCTGGAAGAGATTGCCCTCCCCTGGGGAGGTCACCTCCTCCTTCACTAAAATAAGACAGGGTCTGGGAGAACCCTTTTCAGATTTTGTTCATTAGCTGCTTCAAGCCCCCAAGAGGTTGTTTGGTAATGTGAAACAAAACTCTGACCTTGTCCACAATTAGCTTTTGAAAACACTAATGCTGCCTGCCAAGCTGCTATTAGACCATACAAAAAGAAGGCTGATTTAATGGGCTACATAAGCCTCTGTTCTGATATTGGAGGTGCTTACCAACAGAGTCTTGCTATAGCTGCCGCCGATAAGGATATAGGTTAAACAAATTTTAATCTTAACATAATAAAAATAAATGTTTTAACTGTGGAGAATTTTGTCACTTTGCTCAAAACTGCAAAAAAGGTTCTTTTAAGTTTCAAACGGTTGGTTTCAAGTACTGGGCACTGTAAGGGGAAAGGGCACTAACTGAGATGGGGGGACATGCTCACATCCTAGGCTGACCCAAATAGACATCTGCAAGATAGGTTCAGCCACAGAGGACATGGCTACAGGGCCCTTGCTCCTCTAGAGTTTCAGGTAATGTGGGCTCAAGAAAACCTTTTTAAGTGCTAAGAACATTAAGCTGATCCTAGCTGCTGGACCAGCACACCTGTGGAGTGAAATCAAACAAAGATAATTGATAAATAACAAAATGTGACTAGTCTTATAAAATTTCTAAAGCTTGTAGTACAATTGCTATAATTTAATTTGGCCAAATATCTGAGTGCACTCTTGATTTTTTTTAAGGGGTTTATGTGTCTGTGTGTTTATGTGTTTGTGTGTCTTTCAATGAACAGCTGTTCCTTTTTGTTTTTTAATTTGTTCCAAGTATAATTTGAGATATAGACTTGAAAGCATGCTTTTTCCTAATTAACAGTCTTAAAGTGATATTAAAAATTTTTATATACATCATAAGGTTTAAGCTAATTAAACAAAAATTCTTTAGAGTGAAAAAGTTAATAAGAGAGGAGTCCAATTAATGAATAAGAGGTGTGGCCAACCTTTTTATTTATTAATGAGGAGCTCCCAATAAATAGTCTCTTAGGACACTTTGCATAAGTAGAGATGATTGGTTAAAAGTGTTATACAAAACAAAATATCTAAGTATATCAAAATGTCATCAAGATTGTCTTACCACAATGTTCTATATGGCTTTGATTTCTAAATGTCTATAAAAATGTGTAACTTTTCTGTTATTCTATAGAGACATATCAATGGGTAATTATAAAATGAGCTAATAAAAGCTTAAAAAATGCTTATAAAACAAAAAAGGGGGCGTGGTACCCCACGAAGGTGTCACCTAGAAATATTTTATCTCACTTTTTATTCATCCTCAATTTTTTTTTAATTTAGATGCCAATGGACAATCAACAGCCACTCACACAGCCCTTAATGCCTCTAGCCCTGAATTGGCTAGACATTGTTGGCTGTGCATGACCTTAGGCATCCCCATGCCCCTTGCTATTTCCTCAAATTCTATCCCATATAGCAGTGGAGATCTCAAAAACCAGAATTGTAGTGCTGGCCTCCCCTTTAGGGTTCAGCCTTTGGCTTTCAAAAACTCCTTCTGTATATAGGAGAACATCCACAATGATAGTTACTCTATTGATGTTAGATTTGTCACTTTTACCAACTGTAGTCAGATGTCCAATCACAGTGACTCTATTTGCCCTAAGAATGGGCATGTGTTTATATGTGGGGGAAGTTTAGCCTCCACATTTTTACCTGTCAACTGGAGAGGGCTATGGGTCATGACTACCCTATTACCTGGCATAGATGTCATCCCTGGAGAAGAGCCTGTGCCAATCCCTAGTTTTGATTATGCTGCAGGCCACACTAAGAGAGCAGTCCAGAACATCCCTTTATTAGTAGTAGGAATCACAGCAGCCATGGGAACAGGTACAGCAGGATTAGGGGTAGCAGTACCTTCTTATACCAAACTAATCAGTTGATCAACGATATACAAGCACTGTCTGGTACTATTCAAGATATCCAAGATCAGATAGATTCTCTGGTGGAAGCAGTCCTCCAAAATAGGAGAGGTTTAGATCTTCTAACAGCAGAACAGGGAGGGATCTGCTTGGCTTTACAGGAACGCTGTTGCTTCTATGCAAACAAATCTGGCATTGTTCGAGACAAAATAAAGAGACTTCAAAAAGATCTTATAAAGAGGAAAAGAGAGCTATTTGATAACCCCATTTGGGGTGCATGGAATGGAGTACTACCCTATCTTCTCCCCCTATTGGAACCCTTGATTGGACTATTAATACTTTTATCAATAGAACCCTGTCTTTTCAATAGGCTGATAACTTTCGTTAAACAACAATTGGGTGCTATTAAAATGCAACTCATACAGGTCCACTACCATAGGCTTGAGACGGCCGACAGAGAAAATTATGTTAAACTCCAAAAGAGCTCACTATAATGATGCCCAGTCTAGGTAAAAGTGATGCTCTTGCCTTGGTGAGATGGACTGGATAGCCAGAGACGGGCAACTAGAAGCTCACATGCTTCACCGACCGCCACCTAAGACAGGAGCTGGGCCATTTGCTGCCATGCCTTCCAATGACGGGTAAGGTCTCGTTCAGTCCTGTGTGAAAGCATCTTGACCTAAGACAGGCACAGTCCCCTCAAGGAATGATGACCTCTTAAAAAATTTTTAAAGAAAAAAGGGGGACCTGTGGGAAACCTGTGACTCACACCCACTTTATAATAGTCTCAGCCATGTTCTTAAGTTTCCATTCCTCTGCTGAGTTAAGTTCCTAATTCTTCTTATCCCACCTATTTCCCATAAGCCTTCTGCTATGGCCTGGAGGTGGGACTTCCTGGTTGCCTAGCTATTCGCGCCTTTTTACCCACCAACATCATTTCCCTATGCCTCCACTATATATATATCCAGAGTTTCCTTTGAATAAACGAGACTTGATCAGAATCCTGTCTTGTCTCCATTTCTTGCATCTCCTGTCCCTTGTCCCTTCTTCATCCCCCCTCCTTCCCCAGGTGGCCCATGTTGACTTCCCTGCTGGACAGGACAGTTTGATATGGATTGCATTAAATCCACACAATAGTTTTGGGAGGATGGCCATCTTCACTATGTTGGTTCTTCCTATCCAGGAGCAGGGAAGATCTTTCTACTTTCTGAAATCCTCTGCAATCTCTTTTCTTAGAGTACTGTATTTTTCCATGAAAAGATCTTTGACTTCTTTGGTTAAGTAAATTCCAAGGTATTTCATTTTCTGCAGTGCTATTGTGAAAGGTATCATTTCTATAATTTCCCTCTCAGTGTGTTTGTTATCTGTGTACAGGAATGCTGCTGACTTTTGAATACTGACTTTATATCCTACTATGCTGCTGAATTTGTGTATCAGTTCTAACAGCTTCTTGGTGGAGTTCTTTGGGTCTTCCAAGTAAAGTATCATGTCACCTGCAAATAATGATAATTTAACTTTTTTTTACTTATTCTTATGCCTTTTATTTCTCCCTCTTGTCTAATAGATGTAGCTAATGATTTCAAAACGATATTGAATAGGAGGGGTGATAGAGAACATCCTTGTCTTGTACCTGATCTAAGAGTAAAATATTTCAGAATTTCCCCATTTAGAATTATATTAACAATTGAGTTGTCCTATGTGGCTTTTATCAAATTGATGTAGAGGCCTTCTATTCTCCAACAAATATTGTTAAATAAGTTATAGTATATTTAAGTTGAACACGATTAGGTCAAGCTTTCTAAATATAAAAAAGTGTTTACTAAGATATTAATATGTTTTGGTTAAACTTACCAAATGAGATTAAAAATCAAACTTTCTGCATTTTGCCAAAATGGTTTCTGCTGTTTTCCATTGTAAGGTTTCTT
>PVKA01050678.1:0-12593 GCA_004027165.1 Ctenomys sociabilis | reverse complement strand
AGGAGGAGGAGGAGGAGAAGGAGAAGAAGAAGAAGGAGAAGAAGAAGAGGAAGGAGAAGAAGAAGGAGGAGAAGAAGAAGAAGGAGAAGAAGAAGAAGAAGAAGAAGAAGAAGAAGAAGAAGAAGAAGAAGAAGAAGAAGAACTATAGGTTAATGTCTTTAAGGAGCACTGATGCAAAACTCCTCAACAAGATGCTGGCAAATAGACTGCAACAAATCATCAAAAGACCATACACCACAGAGATGCAGGAGCAGTTCTACACACCCAATGAATAAATATAATGCATCACTTAAACAGAAACAAGGGCAAAAAAATCACATGATAATCTCAATTGACACAAAAAAAGGCTTTTGGGAAAATCTAACTTCCATTCACAATAAAAAACCTGAAAACATAGATCTCAAATGACCTTATCTCCATATGACAAAGTCCATTTATGACAAAGAATCAAGATCATACTAAATTGAGAAAAGCTGAAAATTTTCCTTCTAAAGTCAAGAACAAGCCAAGGATGTCTACTATCATCACACTTGTTTAATATAATTTTTTTGCTAGGGAAGACAGGCAAGAGAAAAATAAAAGAGGATAAATATAGGAACAAAAGAAGTCAAATTATCATTATTTTCAGATGACATGATGCTCTACTTAGAAGACCCAAAAACTTTCCACCAAAGGACCTCTAGGATTAATAACCAATACAGTAGCATAGCAGGATACAAAGTTAACACAAAAATTACTAGCATTCTTGTACACCAATAATAGCCTCACTAAAAAAGAAATTGAGAAAATAATAACTTCTACAATGGCATCAAGAAAAAGTAAATGCATAGGAATTAAAAAAGTTAAGGAAGTGAAAGACCTCTACAATGAAATGTATATTACTCTAAAAATAGAAGGAAAAAAAAAAAAGATGGGAAAATGGAAATTGGGCCAGGGATACATTTCAGTAGCACAGCACCTACCTGGCAAGCTCAAGGTCTTTAGTTTGATTTCCAGCACTAAAATAGAGAAAGAGAGAGGGAGAGACAGACAGACAGACAGAGACAAGAGAGAGACAGACAGAGAAAGAGACAGAAACAGAGACAGACAGACAGACAGACAGACAAAAAGGTAGACATGAAATGGAAAACATCCACTGTTCTTGAATAGACAAAACCAATAAATCCAAAATGGCCATATTTCCAAAACTGATATGCAGATTTAATGCAATCCTATCAAATTACCAATAGCATTCTTCACAGAACTATAGAAAACAATCCTAAAACTCGTATGGAAGCAGAAGAGACCTAGAATAGCAAAAATAATCCTGGATAACAAGAACAAGGCAGAAGGAATCACAATTCCAAACTTCAAATTATAGTACAAATCTCCAGTGATTAAGAGAAAACAGCATGGTATTGAAAATAAAACAAAGATGTGGCTCAGTGGAATAGAACAAAAGATAGAAAAACAACTCCCATCGCATTCTTTGACAAGGGGACCAAAAACTTACATTGGAAACAAGATAACCTCTTTATCAAATGGTTTTGGGCAAACTGGCTATCCACATACAAAAGATTGAACATAGGCCCACATCTCTCACCTTATCTCTCACCATGTACTAAACCAAAATCAAAATGGATCAAAGATCTAATTATTGAAACAGAAGCACTTAGTTTACCGGAAGATGAAATTCTTGAAGACATAGCATTAGCTATAGATTTTCTGAGCAGAAAGTCATTTGCACAATAACATCAAATAGAATGATATAAAATTTAAAAGCTTTTGCACAGCTAAAGAAACAAGCTACAGAGTAAAAGACAACCTATACAATGGAAAAATCCTGACAAAGGATTAATATATATATTTTTTTCTTTTGTCTTTTTGAGACAGGGTCTCACTATGCAGTTCAGGCTGGTCCTAAGCTCACCTTGTAGCTCAGGCTGGTCTCGAACTCACAACAATCCTCTGCCTCAGCCTCCCGAGTGCTGGGATTACAGGCATGTGCCACTACGCCCGGCCAGGATTAATATTTAGAATCTATAAATGACTCAAAAAATAGACCCCCTCGAAATAGAAGACCAGGTCCAAACAATAGGTAACTGAAATGAATAGATTTCTCAGAAAAAAATAAATAAATGGTCAATAAACACATTAAAAAGGGTCCACATCTCTAACCATTAACAAAATGCAAATAAAAACAGCAAGATGCCATGTTACTCCAGAAAAATCACTATCACCAAGAAATCAGGTAACAAGGCCTAGCCTACATGGGGAAATGAACAGTTTTTTTTATGTATTTAATAGGGTCTACAGGGTCTCACTACACAGATCAGACTCATAGTGATCCTCCTGCTTTCAGCCAAGTGCTAGGGTTACAGGTGCCACCATGCCCAGTCCTAGTGGCCAACTCAGTGTACCCCAGGGGTGGGGCCAGCACATCACATCAGTGATCGAACCCCAGGCCTTCCATCTGCCTAAGCAGGTGCTTTAATCCACTGAGCTATCTGGCCGGCCTGAAAATGAACAGTTCTTCATTTCTGGTAGTTCTGTAAACTAGTATCACCATTAAAGAAATCAGTAAGGAAATTCCTCAGAAAATTAAAATTAGAATTTTCATATGCCATAGCTATTCCCTTCCTACATGTCATAACAAAAGTGTTAAACACACTGAGTTACAGTAATACATACCCACCCATGTTTACAATAGCACAGTTCCCAATAGTTAAATCCACTGAGACACAAAATAGGTTAGTATTTGTCAAAAGCTGAATGGAAGGAAAGGTGGGAGATTAAAATTTAAGTGGTACACATTTCTTTTTAGTGATGAAAATGCTCTAGCAGTGATTGTGGTGATAGTTGCAAAACTCCATGAATGAATTAAAAGTCAGTAAATTGTACAGTAAATGCATGAACAGTGTAGTATGTTAATTAAACCTAAGTGTTGCAAAATAAGAAGTGGAAGAGGGGAGAAAAAAAGGGAAACAAGAAAAACAAGGTGCCACATGGGATGTCTTGCTGAGAGAAAAAAATCCAATAGTCCACTCTAGTGAAAATATCAAAGCATGATGAGGGCATTCTGGATAGTTTGGAGGCTTCCATAACTATGGAAGCTGGCCCTGCTCTTACCTTGGGTTCCAGAATGTGGCAGGGCAAGGTGGAATCTGGAATAGCCCACCCTCACATGACTTATAGGGAGTATTACCTCTGTGTCCCAGATTGACAGGCTAGAATGGACAGATTTCCAAAGACCAAAGGGGATTTTAAGGAAGAAGTTTTCTGGGCCTGAGCAATCATGCTGACATCTTACTCAAGTGGACCACATGCAAAGGAACCCTTTGGCAGCCAGACAATTGAAGCATTCATCTAATAGTGCTAGTGGAGGAAAAGGGAAGAAAAATGGGCTGAGCCTGATCTCCCCAGTTTGGACCTACAGAATAGAGAGGTCTCCAAGATCCCTGTAAGGCAGTACTAAGCCTTTACTACACTTCTGAATCACCTGGGGATCTTATTAAATTGCATGTCTGATTCTGTGGGTATTGGATAAGGTTCTACATTTCTAATAAAATACCAAGTGATTTTGATTCCATTAGCCCAAAGCTACATGGAACAGAAGAGCTCTAAATCGGTAATTTTGAAACACTTTTCATTCTCTTTTTTATTTTTGTACTTTTTAGGGAAGGATCTAGAAGGTGTTCCGTGTCTCACTACTAGATTGGACTCCTAGAGATCCGCCTATTTACAACCTCACAAGAGCTGGGATTACAGGTACATGCCACCAAGTCCAGTCTCAATTGCCATCTCAGTGTGCCTAGGGGGCAGTTAGATATTTGGCTGGCCTTGCAATTTGTGTTCTTAAACGTTACTGAGGACCCTAAAGACCTTTGTTTATGTGGGTTGTAGCTATTTATTGTGTTTGAATTAAAATCAATAGATTTATGTGTATTGATTGAGGCATTTTAAAATAACAATAAAGGTCATTACATGTTAACATAAACAACATATTTTATGAATAATAACTACATTTTCTAAAACAGAAATTTGTGTATGCCATTGTTTTGCACTTCTGCAAATCTCTGAATTGTGGACAACTGGATTCTCAAGCTTACCTCTGCATACACTGTTGCAATATATTGAATTTGTTGAAGACTATCTGGCCTTATGCAAACATGCAGTTGGAAAAAGGAGAGTATTAATAATAATATTTTGAATTTATTTTGTTGAGAAAAAATAGCAATGAGACAGTTTCAAAACATGTTAGTATGACATTTACAATAATTAATACATTGCATATTGTTGTCTTTGTAGTAGTTATTCATAGTAAGAGATGTAGACATGACAGCTTATCTAAACAACATTAGTACAAATCTTTCTTCTCATTGAACTAAGAGAAAGTAACTGACCCCAGGGATATAGTTCAGTGGCATAAGTGCCTACCTGAGAAAGTAGCTGTATATCTATCTTATTTTGTATATACAGATATATTTTTTTCACTACAAAATGGTCCTTCATTTATATACTCCTTTTTTGTTTAGTTTTGTCAGAGAAAAAAAAAGTTTTGTCAGATATTGGTATTCCATTGCATTGCCATTCAAATATTGTAGGTGTGTGAATTCAGCAAAGTAATCCAATATAGTCCAGTAGTCCATAATAGTAGTGGGTTATTCACATGACTGGCAATGACAGAAGTTGTCTTTACTTGAGCCTTTTACAGCTCAGCATATTAATATGGCTTTACTTTTTATACCTTGTTTTATACTTTTCTGCTCGATGGTTGAGACCAAGGTAAAGCAAAACCTATGTAACAAAAAATGTAACTTTTGTATCTGACAAGGTCAGTCAAATCCCCTCAAGATTTACCCTAAAACCCAATATTTTTGAGTAATTACAAATTACATGTTCGATTCACCAAAAAGTTAGTAAGGAATAACTTTTTAAAGGTTAATTACAATATGGAATTTAAAACCATAACAATGAGCTTTCCATACTCTATTACATTAAAAATCAATTGGTCACTTCTGCTCTTTAAATGGATCTTTGACATGATTTGATAACATTGACAATTGGAAAATACTGATTCACTGAGTTATAGAGATATTCCAGGTGTTAACACATTTTATTATACAACTTCAAAAAGTTACCCTTATTAATTCCACTATTGATCTCACCATTCAACTTTCAAGAAAATATATTTGAAGCCCTGGTAAGCTTTTGGGCACACAGTGATGGAGATAGTCTTCCAAAATTTCAATTTTTTGCTTGAAAGCTCAGATTTCATCATTGACAACAAATACTGTCAATTGCTTTCTTTGAAGTGACAGGCCTTAACTTCACTCATTTATAAGAAAATAGCTGCCAAATATCAATGTATAGATAGTTTACTGGATATTTTTGAGTGAAAATACTGTTCTATCAAATTAATAGGCCCATTCAGCTCACAACTCAAATATATACATAGTCTTTTTCAAGACAACCAATATATTTCAATATGCAGTTCAGGGGCTTTAAGCATGCTTTTATTTCCTGACACATAATAGTAAAAAAGCTTGTGCTGTGTTCAAAGGTCAAAATTTACTATAATTAATAATTTCCTTTTTCAATAAGGAAATTGGTAATCAGAATTGGAGTTTCAGTTTGGTATGTTGCCAGGATTGAAGAGCGATAAAGAATATCATGACTACCAGTGCAGCTTGGTGTTACTGCCTTGACCTGTGGTAAGGCAACAGCAGTTTTACCCATCCATGTTTTTATACCTCATTGCAAATGCCAACGTGGTGAAAAGAGCAAATGACATCATGGTACTAGCATTAAAATAATATTGATTTCCCAAAACAAAGAAAGAGTCTCTAAGAACCACTGCCCTAGGGAATTCATGATGTGCCCTACAAAAAACCAACATTTTAAAGTCTTCTACCAGAGATCACAAAGATTTTTTTTTCGGAACTGGGGATTGAACTCAGGGAAGGACAGAGACTTGTCAGAGTACACCAGGGAAAGCACAACAGCCAAGAGAAACAATGACCACAGCAGTCCACTAAACACAGAAACCCTTGCTCCTTCTTTCACCCCTCTACAGATTTATGTGCTAGATAAACTAGGCTCTGAAAGAGGGGCCAGACATGCCTTAGAGCCAGGCCAGGCCACTCCAACTGAGCTCAACCTTGGGCAAGGAAAGGAAATGATCTTTAAATCAAAGTTAAGATTGAGATTTTTAAAGTGGACTGACTTTTAGTAATCAAAGTGACCAGAAAGTTAAAGAACCTGTCCAAAATATTATTAAGAAAACAAGAAGGGCACTAAGACAGAGCACAGTTGGAAGCAAGGATTAAAGCTGAATAAAACACTTTGATGTTTCTATCCCCACTGAGTTGAGGCTCTTCATTAAACAGCTATGTGTAGTCCCCATTGCATTTATAATGCACACACATAAGATCTAATTGAAAAGCTCCCTATATAACGTGCCATATTTTTTTCTTCCTTGTCAACATTACATCATTCTTCCATTCAACGAAGTTTGATTGAATGCCTATTGTGCCAGGCACTCTTCAAAGGGCTGGGGAACACCAACGTAAAAACAGAAGCAGATCTGTTGGTGGAGCTTACATTTCCACTTGTTTCTTTTTAAATATTTTTTTCTTCTATTGCCCATTACAACTCAGCTGCAAAGTTTTCTGATATCTTGTAGCAAAATAACAGGGTTCAGTGAGGCTTAACTAGATATTACAAGTGGTACGTAGGCTACTTCCAAAAAACATGACCAGCAATCTATCTCACAATGTCCCAGGGCCTGTACAGCTGGCTTCATCAGTCAAGGTTATCTCACTGTCTACTGGGCAGGAGTCCAAGAGCAGAAAGTACTGGGCAAGATCAATTAAGAATGATGGCATCTTGATTTCAGTTGGATCTAGGAGGATTCATTCCCAGCCAGTAGCTGGAGGCAACAGGAATAGTCCCACTGCTTAAGAAAGGAGGGCTAGGGAAAGATTGGCAGGGATAGATCCTTAGTCAAATGAATTGGTATTTACTTGGGAAATTTAGTAACATAAATAAAAATCAACTTATTGGCTGGAATGGACAATCTAGACTGAATTCAAGACAAAGGATGGGTGCATGGGTAGGTGACTGCTCCCTGCTAAGAATTCTAAAGATCTGTCTCAAGGACAGTTCAAGATTATTAGAGGCTCTAAAGCCTGAGAAGATAAGTAGTGTAGAATAAAAGTAACATCATGGCAGAAAATAAATTCAAGGAAATCCTTCACTGTTCTACTTGCCCCACGATGTCTTCTTCAAACTTATCTCTTGAAACCCAACTTCTTCAACTAGGGGTATGTGCATGTGCATGTGGACATATGTGGACACATGTACCATAACATTCTTTATTCTATTTTAAGGCTTCTCCATACTGGCCTACCACCAGCCTGGCAAAGAACATCAAGGACATACAAATAAATCTCTGGGGCTCAGGTGATTAATATTGAATAGACCATCTACCTTACTTCCCTTAGCCCATTTGACTTTATTTTGCTTTTTGACTATTTTGGTACAGCACGTCCAATTTGTGATCCAAGTAATCTACTGCTTTAAAACTTATGGGTCCTATTTCATTTCTGGATTTTTTTCTCCACTTGGGAGGAAAAAAAAAATAGTGCTCTTGGAACAGATCGTTCAGAGATGGTCCCCTTCAACTAGTCTTCAATCAAGTTCTCTTTTTATAGTTTGACTTCCTAGGTCTTGATGGGTACAATCAGGCTTTTTACCTCAGGTCAGCTGACATCCTAGAAGAAACAGTTATAAGACCTGAGGGAAATGAAGGCCCTAGAAAATGGCAAATCAATAAAAATACTGATAACGTTACATTTAATAATCTCAGCAGATATTCTCAAAAATGTCATAGTTTTGCCATGTTTACTGAATTATCTTAGGGTGTTTGTGAAAAGTGCAGAGTACCCTGGACCAACTAAGTCCAGGTTCCCCCAGAAACAGACAAGGATTCTAATTGCAGGAAGCTGATTTGAGAGATGGTCCCAGCACTAGTGGGGTGTGCAGACATGAGACAGAAAAGAGAAGACAGCCTTTACAAAGTGGGCTCACAATCTGGTTACTACTGAGGGCAGCTATAGCTTAACCTCATTGGGAACATTAGAAATAATATAGTACACACATCCGGAAGTATGCCACTAAAAAGAAGTTGAGTGTCTACACACCAACTTTGTCAGTTAATGGTTGAAGTTCCACTTGGGTTATAATAATTTCCTGAAACTTCTACCCAGAAAAAGAGTTCCCAGACCAAAAGCAAAACAAAACCAGGTTGTGGGAGTTAAAGGTCATGCTTGGGCACACTGAAATAGTAAAAGGTAAAGAAACGTTGGGGGTATGCTGACATTAGCTGCTACACCAACTAACAACAGGTCTGAAAGAAACTGGAATCTACATTTTGAGTAAGCTCTTCACACAACTGGAGAACACAGAATGCTAAGAAAAGTGTAAGTGAGGTAGATTTCTGATTTCCTAAGGACTTCTGTGACTAAGAAGGTACCTCCACTAAAACAATCTTCCCCCCACCCAAAAAGTATACTTTTAGCAAACTTTTATTCCTATGATGAAAGCATAAAATTTGAATCTATCACTCACCATTATAATCCTTAGGTGAATTTCCATTTTGTACCAGGGGAGCTATTTTAGACAAACCCTGTGAACTTAAATAGAGAAAGTGATTCATTGGCATGTAAGGTCTGCTTCATGTTGATGTCAGGATGGACAAATCAGATGGTGCTAAATGTTCTCTCAAGTCAATACTTGATGACTTCATAGCTTTCACCAGCCTTCTTAATGATTCAACATTTAGCACTCAAGTCCAGGAGCCTTTTGCCAGCTCTTTGTGAAGGGGGAGGCCCGGGGAGATAGTACTGAAAGGTTTTTTTCAAAAGGTTAGTGAATGCACTAGGGCATGGATTTCATTACATGATCACATAACACTGAGTAGCAGAACATATAGTGGGCAATCTAAAAATAATTACTTCTCAGATGTCAATTAACCAAAAGTTGGCCATGAGCCAGGCTTTGGAAATGTGAAGCTAGGGGCTAAGAATATGGGTTTGTGTGAACCTGGGCTTCAATAAGGCTGCAGGTTAGAAGGGAATTAAATCATATTCCTTCTCTGGCACTTCCCACTTTCCCTTCCAAAGCATACAGAACACCAAATAACTTCAACCCAAGTAAAAACACACTGAGACATACAATAGTCAAGATCCCTTATACTAACAGGAGCTTTAAGGAGCTAATAAAGGGCAGTATCATCCTTCCTTGCTACAGTCAGGAGCTATCTTGAGCATGGTAAATATCAACATAGATTATAAATAATGATTGTCTATAATGGGTGTCATGGTCTTTTGAAAACACCGTCTAGCCCAGAAAAGTAAAGGGACTTGAATAGAAACCAAGGGAAGGAAAAGAAACTAGCCCCAGGTTGGGGAGCTATAGCTTCTCCTAAGAAAACCAGTCAGAAATACTTGGGAGAAATGGGAAAGGAGAGTGTCTGCAATTGAAAAAGACAACTTGAGCTTCTGTGTTCAGCCAAAGTTCTTATCATACTTTATCTTGAACTCTTGTCTTGCCTGTCTCTGCTCCTATCCACTACCTCCAGTGAGAGTGCCTTATAGGCCCAGATCAGGTCCCACTCATTCCTAAATTCTCTGCCTTCTTTATAGTACATTCACACTATGTTTTGGATGAGTAAGTAAATTAATAATTATTATTTTTAAAAAGATAATTATAGCATCCATAATTGAGAAAATGTTCAAAACACACACACACACACACACACACACACAAACATACACACACAATGATACATACATGTCAAAGCAACATGGCAACCAACTGAAGTAGCTTCCAATGGCCAAAACATGAATAAGTTGAACAGCAAAATAATTAAAATAGGGGAGGATTATAACCTTAAATATGAAGAAATATCTATGTATCAGTAGTGATATAAATAATGATTAAATAGATTAATACAAGGGAAAGAAGAAACAAGTTTCCCATGCAGAAGCATTTCAGATAAAGTTTGTAGATGCTCCACACCAAAGAGGCTGGACCATCATACCCCACTCCTTAAATATGGCTACATATAGTAACTGTTCTCCAAAGACTACAGAATGAAAATAAGGGGGGGGAAAGAGTATCTGTACAGTTGACAAAACTGACAAGCATTACGTGAGCCAAGTAATCAAGGATAACATCAAAAGTCATAAATCATCTTTCTTCTAGTACTTACCCTTGATACTATGTGATGAAAGTGATACTTTGTCCCTGTGGTGTTCATCTCAAAAGCCTGTGACCCCAATCCAAACTTAACAAAAAAATCACATAAATGTTTGATTGATCCAGCAGAAGGATATCCTACAGAAATATCTGACTGGCACTCCTCAAACTTGTCAAGGTCATTAAAACCAAGAAAAGTCTGAGTAACTGTCACAACTAAGAAGAGCCTAAGGAGATGTGACACCTAAATGTAATGTAATATCCTGGATAGGATCCTGAAACAAAAAAAGCAACACTAGGAAAATCAAGGAAATATGAGTAAATTATGAGCTTTGGTGAATAATCATAAATTGGTTCATTAGTTATAAATATATCATACTAATAAAAAATGGTAATAATAGGGGACATTGAATGCTGTGTAGGCAGCAGTAAGTGTAACATAAGGGAAGTACAATGGTATGTAGGTTCATGAATTTAATTCTTTCCAAAATTCTGGTTGCAAACCAAGTTGGACAAGAATGGGATCAAATTCAATGGTTAGGTTCAATGTTGACCTTATAGGAAAATTTGATTCAGTTCCCATCTGATTTGGTTTACAACCAAAATCATGGAAAGAATTATGTTTGTGAACCAAGGTACCACTGTATCTGAACTTTTGTTTGATTTTTCTGTAAATATAAGAATATTATAAAAATAGTTTATTTTTAAAATAGAGAGAAGGGGAAGAAAAAGGAAGGGTAGAGAGAGGAAGGGAAGGGAAGGAAGGAAGAAAGGAAAGAAGGAAATTAGTTTTAATGTGTTCTAGAAGTCACAGCCAGTCCTGCTATAGAATACCTATTAGTTAACATAAATGGAAACTCTAAGGTTCATGGTACAGGCACAGATAAGAGCCAATTGCACCCAAAGTGTTCTAACAAGAGTTTCAGGGGCCACATCTGGGCTTTAGACCTCAGTGGGAGGGCTTGCTGTGTGCCAGACCACTGCTTATTTGGTTGTAGGAGTTCTTTCTCACTGATGACATGCTAGAATTTAAAAAGCAATGAAGACAAGCAAGGTGGCCCACACTTTTATTTCCAGCATTCTGGAAGGATGACATAGGAGGATCACAAGTTTGAGCCTAATGAGGGCAATTTAGTAACTTAGTAAAACCCTACCTTATAATAAAAAAGTAAAAAGGCTATGGATGTTTAGCAGCATGAAGGCCCTGGTACAACAAATGGCAATGGGCCCACCACTCTAGATATCTTAGGCGTAGGGGACATCTCATTGATTTTATGCTCCCAAGATCATTGAGAAAAATGAAGAAAATAAGGGAGAGCTGTATCCAAATCCCTGCACTGCTATCTCATTTTAGTATTTGCATGTCTTATTAGCTTCTTTGTGAGAAAACAGAAGCAAAATCAACCTCAAAGGGAGCTCAGTTGTCAACAACACCCATCTTTGCCACCAGACCAGATTCTGGCCTTGTCAGCCTCTAATTATGGGCTAACGTGGTCCTTGAGTTGACTCAGCCAGTGAATACCACTGTCCTGCTGCATTATGTATATCTGGCTTTCACAGTTAACTAGCTTCTACTGAGGGCCTTCTGGGTACAAACATGCTTTGTATTAATGTTCTGTTTATACTTGTGAGCAATCATTCCCTACCAGGAGATAAAATCTGAAGTTCAAGGAGTAGTTGAGATAATACCATTAAAGGGAGAGGGGCCATTATACTTCCTCATTGTGGGGAAGACAGAGTGAGTGGATAAGTAGTGAACAAGGAAGACCCAAAAACCTCTAGTGGTCTCACAAATTCTCTAACCCACAGTCTACTTCTTCCTTACAACTCACTCTTATCCCTGGCCCACATTCATTAAGTCTGTTGGAAGGTCAGGAAATCCTAGGTCAATGAGAGCCTCATATAACGATTGGTGTAACTATGTCTAAGAGTTGGAGATCCTCAATTTAATTCCACATCTGCTTCTGACTAGTGAAAGCATTGTTTAGCATTCCTACTGACTGACAGACATTCTGGAGTGGTAGCACTATAGAAAACACTGATGAATTGTGCACATGTATTTGTCCCATTCAGATTGATAACTACCATTTACATGGCAGTTTGTAGTGCACACACAAACCTTATCTCGCTGATTTTCAAAAGAACTGAGATAATCTCGACACCACAATCCAACACAGTCCAGCATTCTGCAACCATAGGGAGTTATTCAAAGAAATTGTCGACCATATCCATTTACAGCTCAGCTTAATATTATGGGCTCACGATGTATACTTCATTTTTATACATTTATGCTTTTCTGCTGGATGGTTAAGACCTAGGTAGATCCAAACTTATATACCAACACATGTACT
>PVKA01050677.1:0-12599 GCA_004027165.1 Ctenomys sociabilis | reverse complement strand
CACTGTGTTGTTTTTTGCTTTGTACACATAAGCACATCTTTTGCCCAAGTAGAATTCTGTTTCATCCCGGGCATAAACACCTTCAATTTTAAGGAGAGCTGTGTGTTCCCTCTGGTTCCGGAGACCCCGCTTATAGCCAGCAAAAATGGCTTTGCACCACAGTCTTCCAGACATTGTTGCCTTTCAGAAGTCCTGTTCCTGGCAGGCCTCCCCAGACTCCAAGATGGCGGAAAAAACGAAGTTTTTTTTTTTTCTTACTAGCATAATTTATCTCAATTTCAAGTAAATAATTACATACATTTTTTAACATGGCTACTTTTAATACTTGTTATGTGTTCTTTGCCATTGTTAACTATCACATGTTATAACTATCAAAATGCCTTACTTCTAATCTGCAATAGGGAGGGTAATTTGATTCTTCCCAGAAAAAAGATTAAAGGAGGGCTGGCCAGATGCAGGGACTGGGGTTCGATCCCTGTCATGGGGTGCTGTGCTGGCCACATCCCTGGAGTGTGCTGAGACTGTGACTGAGACCAGGTGGATGGTACTTGCCTGTAATCCCAGCACTTGGGAGCCTGAAAACAGGAGGATCATTACCAGTCTGATCTGTGTAGTGAGACCTTGTACTAAAACAAAACAAAACAAATAAAAAGAAATAAGATTAATTGAAAGTGAGAATTTTCTAATGATAGCATAGGTGGCCTTAGTATAGGGATTTGTAATGTTTTCCCCTTCAGTATTCAAAGGCTAATTTTACCTTACTACTACTTTTCTTAGCAGTATCCACATCGATTTTGTAGTAAAATTAAATTTTAAGACACTGTTTATTTAGTTAAAATTTGTATTTACACATGGCTTATTCTGTCTTGTATGTGACTTCAAATAGGGAGTATTTAATGATAGCATCAAGGGATTCTATATTTTGTCTTGATTGTTCTTCCAAACTGGCCTTCTTTCAGTCTCTTGATAATTACAATTTGTCTTATCTTTTTTTCTGAATTTATAAATAGATCTTCTTGCTCTTGCACAAATTCAATCTTTTAAGCTCTTGTTTTGAGTTAGGGTTAAGTCCAAACTATCTCAATGTTTTCATGTTTCCTAAGCCATTACATATACTAAAGTTTCCACAATATAAACCCTGACCATATGAACTACTTCCCATTCTAATTGTCTGTAATTGCATAGTATTTCCTTTGGACCGAGGAGCTGGTCAAATGCTACTACTTACCCTCAATTTAGGGGCGTATGTGCTTGATATTTCTAAGTATGCTAATATCTGCTCTAAACAAGTATATTTTCCTTCAGTACATAGAAGAAAATGACATTATTAATACCTCTCTTATGTTCTTACCATCATTATATCCTATGTCTAGTAGAAATGTAATAACATCTATCCAGTCAGTGATGATAGTGGAGCAAAAGGGGCTGATAATGGGACCAAAACTGGTTGTCCTTCTTTGTATATATGTTTGTTTCTCCTCAGCCTTCTTTGTATAAAGATGTCTGGATATTGTACATTAAATGGAAATGGGCTGGGGAGATGGCTCAGTGGAATAAGCATTTCCCTGGCAAGCGCAAGGGCCTGAGTTCCATTGACGTGTATCTGTAAAGGGCTTTAAAGGAAACTTAGGTCCAAGGGGTTGAATAGTGTTCCCATGGTGGAGACAAAGGATCATCTGTAGATCTTAAGTGATTTCAGGCATTACTTTCAGATAGAAACTTTTTTGTCTCAGACATCATCCAGATATATGTGACTAATACAGCCTGTAATCAAGGACTCTTTATAGTTCAATTCCAGAAGAATAGCTTTTTATATTTTTGCCCTTCCCTGTTTCAATCTCTATTTTGTCAAAGGGAATGTTTTCCAGCGTTTCCTCTCTAGTCTGAAATTATTCCAATATGAATTTCGTTCTATTTTTTTTTAATATTCTAGATAAAGGTTATTTTACTCATTAACCATTTGTTAATGACTCACAAAAGTCCCTTGGGTTTTCTTGACCCAAATTCTAAGTGTTTTTCATTAAATCTCCCAACCTGCTGAACAGTTATGAAGAAAATCATTTTTGAAAATAAAATGGATACTGTTAAGTGAAGTAGCCACCAGACTCTCTACTGTGTAATTCACAGCAAACAGCCAAGGATTCAAGAGTATCTGAGTTGTTCCGTTACCATAGAATGCTACTGATGGTGCAGTCAAAACTCTCAAGTCAGCCCAATTAAATTAGTGCTACACTGAGGATATCTCCACTCTGAATGTGCACCCTCTTCACTCTAGGCAGACATCTCAGTGATTTACTTGCTGCACCCGGAAAAGGAAAGAACCGAATGGCAGCTTCGAAACTGTAAAAAACAAAGCCCCAGGAATAGGAATGAAAGGCTGACGTTTCCACAGACGCAGTGTCAGTGTATGTCGGATCAGTTATTTATTTCCAGATAATCTCAGAAATTAAAGATAATGCTGTATTTCCGTTTGGGGTTAACCCTTCCCTTTCTCCATCCGAGTGACTAGCCCGCCTCTAACATGGCGGAGAGCACCACCCTGCCATGATTTCATTGCCCCATCTCCTGCTCCTCCCCTGAAGCTTATTATAAAAAAGAGTTCATTACAGACCTCACAAATGTGACACACGTAACATGTAAAAAAGCTTTTTATTTTCAGATAAGCACTTTCTCAGCTGCAATTATACTGAACACCGAGTGGTGATACCAAGGATGGCTAATAACAGGTCTGATTTCCAGTGGGTTATACTAGGGTTGTACCCTGGACTCCACCTCCTACTGCAATGCAGCAGCATGAATTTGAATCAGGTAAAACTTCTTTAGATGACATACTTATTATATCTGAAAACTTACATTTTATGACTCCAAAGGGCAAATGACTAGTATATACTGTGTTTCATATTTAAAATACGTTAAATAACAGGATAATGGTAACATTGGCCTTCTTGTTGCTTTACATAAAGAGATTTCTGATATTTCTGCATTTGTTTCCTACCACTTTCTCATTAATATGTTGGATTTTTTAAAAATGTATTTAGTACAGGTTCTCACTACAGAGATCCAGACTCATAGTGATCCTTCGTTTTTTAGCCTCTCTTGCGCTAGGATTACAGGCGTAATCTTGCGCTAGGACCACACCCAGTCTCACTCCCAGTCTCAGGGCACCTCAGGAGTGGGACTGGCACGGTGGGCCAGGGATCAAACCCCCTGTCTCTGCATCGGCCTACACAGGCACTTTAATCTCCTGAGCTATCTGGTCCACCCTAATATGTTACTTCACTGGTTTTCAGAGGAGATTTGAAATTTTGAAGCAAAAATGTAATAAGGATTTCAAAAAATCCTAATTTTTATTTTATTATTCTTTCAAGAGGCCTTTAGAATCTGATCATTCTTTACATGTATTATTCTCAAATACACAAAGGGCCTCTAAATTTTATGATGTATATAAAATTAAGATGTATTTATTTGTTGACCATCAGAATATATGGTGTTTTATCTTCCTATTGTAATTAAGAATATTTTGCACAAGAAAATCATAATACCTGATGTTGCAAACATTAGGGTCTCTGAGACATGCAGGATCCTTAATTTCATAAAATTATTACCACTAAACTTACTTCATAGTAAGTGGTTGTATTCCATTATTGAACCATACTAACCTTTGTGTAGAAAAGTGTTTCAAGATTGAAACTCCCCCCTCCACACATACCATTGAATGTTCACCGAGTAGATTGTGTACTTGAAATGCTGATACTTGTTACACTGTATATGCGTTAAATAAAAGTGGCCCTGTAAAATTGTAAAACAAAAAAAAAGAAAATTAATATCTTTGTTCATATATTGTATAAACAGCATCTTTATTGTTATACACACATGTTAATATAGTACTTATAGCTTTCAAGTACTGACACTATACCTAAGTGACTTTAGCAAGTTAACTAAAGTGTCAAAATCTAATTTATTCCCATCCATAAAATGTGGTGATATTTGTTTCAAACTAGTGATAGGTAGATAAGATAAATCAGGGACTATGACCCACTTTAGCTTAATTTTTCTATATGTAGAAAGTTTATTTTTACCTGTATCTCTATACCTTCATCTGTGTTTACAGCTACATTTATCCAAGTTCAGGTTTGTATAAATATCCAACTCTTCACACATGAAGTTGAAATCAAGATGACTACCTTATCTAAAATCATTCCTTATGACTCTATTCCTTTTCCACATGTTTTAGTCTGTTTCGTGTTGCTATAACAAAATATTGAAATCTGGGCACTTTATATTTACTTATTTATTTTTCTTTTTTTGAGACATGGTTTTGGTATGTTAGGCTGGTCTTAAACTCATAATTCAAAAACGAAGTAAAGTTTAGTGCATGTGTATGGCATGTGAGTATATATTCACTAGGAGGAAAATTAGAAGACATATTACAGACATGGAGGGCACATAGAGAAAAATGTGAGAATGATTATAAATGTTTATGAGTCAGAAAAAAGAAGCAAATTATTATTTATTTTATTTTATGTATTTAGCACAGCTTCTACAGAGTCTCACTGCACAGATCAGACTTGTAGGAGTCCTTCTTGTTTTTCAGCGTCCCAAGCACTGGGATTGCAGGTGGGCACCACCATGCCCAGTCTCAATCACCATCTTATCGTGCCCTAAGGGTGGGACATCACAGCAAACCAGAGATCAAATGCTCTAGCCCCTACCTCTGCCTAAGCAGGAGCTTAATATGTTGAGCTATCTGGCTGGCCCCGAAGCAAATTACATATCATAACAACACATAACAGATAAATGGTGAAGAATATTGTCAGACAGGGAGTGAGGGTGTTGGATAAAATTAATAGTCTTTACAACTCTCATTTCTCTGTGATGCAGGAGTTGAAGCTTATTATCTCAATGGCACAAGAATAAATGGAAAGATTTGATTTTTTTGAAAAGCTGATGCGTTGGAAGTAATATTAGGGCCCAAATTTATGGTGTTTGGGTGCTGAATTATTTCACTGAAGAAAGTCTGGGTTGAGGGCAGCCATGGATGCTGAAAAGGGATATTATTGTCCTCTTGTACACTTCAAATAATACTTGCATTCCTCCATCCATCTTGCAGGGTCAGCTACTGCCCTTAACTCTTCTTCATTTATCTAATTCTCAGTAACCTTCTGAGTAACTATACCACTAGTTGTTTCCATAATGCCGTTATCTCTGAAATTGCCAAATTATTTACTATACTTTCACCTTTCTATAGTTACCATAGTTGGGTACTTCACTTCATATCAACTACTATCTATTAAACAGTAAATGGGATTTTAAACCACTTTTATCCTAAACATTATATACTCCTTTAGTTCATACTGTATCCATCAGTTTATACTTGATGCAAAGTGAGGATGTATAAAAGTTCTCTATATTCTTGCATTCCTTTCTACCTTCAGTCCCTCTGAACGATCTTGCTATCTACACATATTCTTCAGTCATCATACCTGTCATAGTATTCTTACTCTCCTTGGCTCTAAATATTTTACCTAGTCCACTTTAGTTCTCAATCAACTGCAATTTGACTTCTCCCTAACACTTACCCCTCAACCTTATCATTCCACTAAAATCTGTCTTGCCAGTATCACATAACTGCCAGTGTTTGGGGATAAATTTTAATTTTTAAAAATTTCAGTTACACTCCAGTGTTTTATACTAACAGTTGTACCCTTGGTTTAGTATTGCTTGTGTTCTACCTTTCTCTCTGATTATATGTTCTATGATTACTTCAGGAGCTCCTCTCCTTTATTCTTCTCTTCAATGGCACTAGTCTTTGAGCCTCTGTTCCTTTTTTTTTGCCTTTCCCTTTCCTCTTCTTTTATCTTCCTGATCAAGGCTCATTATCTAAACAACATCATCCATAGTTTCAGTTACAATAGTTATTGATAAAATCAACTGGCCTAAAATTTCCTGCTAAACTCAAGAAAATGTAATCAAGGGAACATTTGTTGTCCCATAGGAACTGCAAACTCAACTTATAAAAACTGAACCAATCTTTCCCAACCTTCACTTTTTTTTTTTTCAACCTTACTTGGTCCACTACAAATTTGAAAGTTGTTCAAGACTTCTTCCCATTTATCAATATCGAATCAATTTCCGAGTCTTGCCAATTCAGATCTCAGTATCTATAATCCATTTTCTTTATATCTTCATTGCCACTGTTAAATTACTGTAACAGTTTACCTATCAATCAAATTGTAAACTGACAACTCGAGTGCTAAAGCAGTAGGATGATGTTAGTTATCTGCCATAGCAAACTACCAGCAAGTTAGTGGCTTGAAACAACACAGATTTATTCCTTTAGAACTGAGGAAGTCATTAGTTCAGAATCAGTTTTGCTGGGTTAAAATAAAGGTATAAGGAAAGCTGGATTTTTCTAGAGGGGTAGGGGGAAAGTCCATTTTTTTCTTTACTAGCTTCTGAAGACTGCCTGCATTCCTCAGGGCATGAACCCTTCCTTGCATTGTCTTAACCTTTGCTTCCATCTCCTACTTTTCTTTTGCAGTCACATTTCCTTCTCCCCCTTTTTAGTAGGACACTAATGATTATATTCAGATAATCTTGGCTAGTCTTCTCATCTCAGTATTCTTAACATTAATTTCATCTGCAAAATTCTTTTTGCTGTTAGGATGGGCTTATTTCTTAGGTCTGAGGAGCTGGGACCTAGAGGCAGGGTCTCTATTTCACCTACCAGAGAAGATGTATTTTACTTGATCTACACATCGGCAATTAAAAAAAAAAAACTTGCTAACCAAAAAATTTCAAGACACTACAATAAAGCCCAGGTTTCTGGCTTCTGAGAAAAGACTGACTGCTGTAGGCCTGAACTCGGTGTGGTGGTGTTGCCCAGTTCCTTCCGAAGTAGCCAGATTTATTCTGCAGTGAGCTTGGGGCTTCCAGACCCTACTGCCCTGCATCTAGCCTGATTTCCTCATCCACATTGACTGCGTGATACTGGAGACACTAGAATTTGTAACCCCTGCCACGACGTTATTTGCTTTTTCACAGCCCCCCAACTTCACAAATGTTCATCCCCTCCTATTGGAGGTCCTCACGCTCCTTCTTCGGCAATCACCTCAGTACTTTTACTCATCCTTCAAAATTTGGAATGAGGGTGATCTGACTGCAACATCTGTTATCCCATGATTGCCAGGATTGATCCAGCTAATCTGGGTGGCAAGGCAACTGTCTCCTTCCACCCTCAACACTCCCTGTGAGTTCCTCCTGAAGCTGTGCACTCAGAGAGGACGACCACCCCCACAGAGGAGGACTGTTCCTCTGTCATGAGTGTAGGAGTAGCAACGCTCCCCCGCTAGAACCTCCAAACACGATCTCAAATTTTAATGAAAGTGCTCCTCTGGAAGCCTCCACATCTATTGTCTGTGTGGGATGGTACCTTTACCAACCCTGTTTAAATATACACAGCCTACTTGATCTGTCACCACCTTGGAGGCAGAGCTTGTGTGTGTGTGTTTCTGTCATTGGTGTTGTTTTCATGTTTAGCCCAACACTGGCAATAGAAGTGTTAATAAATGCTGAGTAAATAGATACAATAGATGAAAGTGGCAACAGTATTGGTGGGAGCATTTATTATGAAATAAAAATTGCTGTTAAAAGTAGACTTTTCAGCTATAGGGCTGGCCAGATAGTTCAGTGGACTAAGGCATTTGATTTACATATATATATGGAGAGAGAGAAAGAGAGAGAGAGAGAGAGAGAGAGAGAGAGAGAGAGAGAGAGAGAGAGAGAGAGAGAGAGAGAGAAACAAAGCCAGATTCGGAAACTGTGGAGAGCTCTGATGCTGAAGAGCTGACCTGGGATCTTGCTTTGTTCCACAGGCCTGCTAATGCTCTGCTTTGTATGAGGAGCAGAGCTGCACATAATAACACCAGAGGAGCTAATGTCTAGTATCAGTTCAGTGCTAGCGTGGCTGAAGTGCTCTACAGTCCCAATTTGAATAATGCAATTGGTAAAATCTTGTGGAAGACACAGGAGAGATGGGAGCTACTTGAATCATGAATTATTCATACTTCACTGGAGAACAGTGAGGTGGAACTTTGGCTTTTATTACTGCTTCTGATACAAAGTGATTAGTTTTAATTTTAGATGATTGTACATGCTTATGTAACACACTGAATTCTATTTGGGCATTAACGTTTTTGTTTTGACCATTCCAATTTGAGACAATTTAGTTGAGGTTATGAAATTGTTTCTAATGACTGCATTAGAATTGAATATTAAGATATATGGAAGACTTCATCCTAGTCTTCAGTTAATCAAATCAAGTAATTTTTGTCTTTGATGCAGAACCAAAGATGAATGAATCTTTGAACTAAAATTATATTGAGCTGACAGTCTTCTGAAGAACAGAAATATATATACCTTTTGCTAATACTTACTAGAAGGGAACATTTTTTTTTTAACTATTGGTCACAGAGGTACTGTGACAGTTAAATTGAAATCTGAAGTTAGTCACTCAGTTGGAAAAGATGACTTAACTATTTTGCCACAAATAAGAGTATTAACCAAGTAGTAGAACAGTTAATATTAGAGTTATTTACCATGATCATGTGAATTTTACCATAGATACCATGCTTGATTTTGTATGATCAATAGTTACCATTTAGACTATTTTGATAATCTTCCTCTTTTATAGCTTTGGGAAGGGGTAGTTGTGGATCTCTTGTTAAATTTATACTTAACTGTTGGCATTTTTATTTCTATTAAAGTGATTTCATTTATATTACTTTATATATTCATATTATTTTTATATAATCCTAATAAATTAGTTCCAGTGAGAAAATGATAATTCCTCCTGTGATCTACCATTCAGTAGTAACCTACTCATTAAGGGAAAAGTTAAAAGGATGGCTTCAATAATTTGAAAGATAGGAGCCTGGGAGATAGCCCAGTAGAATAAGCGCTTCCCTGGCAAGTGCAAGGGCCTGAGTTCAATCCCCGGTTCCACCAAAAAATAAAAATAAAATAATTTGAAAGATGGGCTGGGGAGATAGATTGGTGGTCCAGGTACCCGGGTGTGCTGTGCTAGCCATCAAAATCAGGTATGGTGCACACTTGTAATTCCAGCTATGGGAAGGCTAAAAACAGGAGGATCACTATGAGTGTGAGCTGCATAGCGACACCTTGTACCAAATATTAAAAAAAAGAAAAAGAAAAAATCCTGATTTTAGTATTCCAGTGATAGTGACTTTTATGGATTCTCATAAAATTTAAAAAAATGACACTTCCAAATCTCTCTTAGCCAGTCTGTGTAGGATTCTCAGGATACAGTGAATTTCATATGAAGGTTTTTCGTAACTTCTTATGATGACCTTGTTCTGAAAGAAAAGTTTTAATATGTATTTTGGCATGGAGAAAGGCTTACTATCTTAAATTGCATAAAATAATTTTTCTTTAAGCCTTGACATTATGCATAGTAGAATTGCATGCCTAAACACATTGGAATCACATTAATTCCTCTACCATTTTGTCTGAAGTAATTGCAAACCCAGGCCCTAGCATTTGAAGATTATTGTCATGACTTAATTTTATTTATCACAGGACCAGAGATAAAGCTGAGACATAATTATTTTTCTGAAAATATAAGTCTGAAGACCCATTCCTACTATCATGTGACTTTCTAGGAAGCCTGTTTTACTAAAGAGCAGAAGTCAATAACCTATATTTTCTATTGTTTATGCTGTTTTAAACTCTGTATTTTTATTAGTAATGTTTGCAGTACATAATGATTTCATTCATGTGGGAGTTAGAATATGTGCATAACATAGCTGAATTATTTCTGTGCTCCCTTTCCTATCCACCTCGACCTCTTGGTCTCCTTTCCATTTGTGAAAGATCTATCTTCCTGTTTCCTATAGAAAAAAACAAGGTGACAGCCTATATATCTTAGAGTCAAGAGTGACTTTTTTTTATTGATACTTGTAGTGTATATTCTTTTCTCTCTCTCTCATTCTACATTGACCTCAGAAATTCTCATGCGTCAGCCAGCCACCACAACCAGTTCTGAGTGCTTTTTCTGATAGCACAAAATAGAACACAGTGTCTTCTTTCTTGTCTCAGGATTTCCCATAGTAATATTCTTTCCTTAGGCTTTACAGGAAATAAGAGCTTTCTCGCCAGAGAATGCGAAGCCCACACCTGTTTATTCCCACCTTGGTCACCACACAATCCCCTCTTCTTTACATTTCCTACCCCCACACTCTGAAAATCTTAGCCTTCAAAAGATGAATGATCCCCAGGCTGTCACCTCTGAAAGGTTGTTGGCACTTACTTGAGAGATTAGATTTCATCAGATCATCCCCAGGATTCCTTACCTTTGACAGGTTTTTGCTGTGCCTCCTTTTCTCTGAGGGAGAAGATATTCAGTGCTAACCTTCACTTCTCAGAGTCATTACTTAGACTATTGCTTACTACGTGCAGACTTGGAAGAAAAACGGATGTGTACTTCTAAAAGGGCTGTGTACCTCTTTTCAGTATGTGTGAAGAAATTTACCAAATTGAATGGCACCTAGAATCAAAGTGAGCAATTCTGCCTGGAAAAGCAAACCATAAAAATGTCTGAAAGCACTCTATTCTAAACCTTTAAAAATTCACAATGAAACCAATTTAGTTTTAGAAAAGACAGAAAAAGAAAAAAGATAAAACAGAAAAAAATGTGCTGTCTCTGGTCTAAAGTTCATGTGTTGGTATATAAGTCTTGATCTATCTAGGTCTTAATCATCCAGCAGAAAAGTATAAAAATGAAGTATACATCGTGGGACCATAATATTAAGCTGAGCTGTAAATGGTTATGGTTGACAACTTCTTTGAATATCTCACTATTGTTGTGGAATGCTGGACTGTGTTGGATTGTGGTGTCCAGTTCAAGCACCTAAGTTAGTTGAATGACAGTGGAGTGCCCACCTTTGACAGGTGTAGACAAAGGAAGGGGTATAGAAAGAAAAAATCATGATGTGTGTATAGACAATACAGTTGGGATAGATAATGCTATGCTTCTACACAATCCTATGAGAGGCAAAATCTGCACTAATGGTGGTTGGACAGGATATTATGTCGGCTTCTAGTACTACGGTCATCCACTAGGAAAATAATTATTGAATTTTTGATATAATTCAGCTATAAAAATAAGATAAGTAAGCAGCTACACTCTTAATTTACTGATGAGACATCTGCTAAAATAATATCTGTAAGTATAATATCATGTATGTACCTTGTATGATACCAAAACATTATGAAAACAGTTTGCAGTGTATTAATTTATCGAATCTGTTTTGTTAAGGTGTCTTGAAACTGTCTGATTGATATTTGTACTTCAATAAAATAAAAAATAAATTTAAAAAAATGTGGCTTTGCTCAGTTGAGTGGGTTTCATCTAAAAACTAAATCTAATTTTTTTAATTCCTCATTTTGTTTTTGATTTAACTAGAAGAATTTTGATGGTAACAACAAATTCACTAACTGTGACATCTGAAAACATGAAAAGTGATCATAATGAATCCAGTGGGTTCAATATCTTGAGGTGTCTAGCAGCAGAGATTGTAAGAGGCTCTGAAAGTCCATAAGAAAGTGGCCATATATCATTGTAATGACATATGAAACTGTAGTTAAGTCTAGAAGATTATATTCTTTTCTTATTGCAGTAGTTACAGTTCATAAAAAGGTATTTACAGCTCCTAGAAGGTGTTTACAGCTCCAATAAGCATTGCAGCAGACAGAGACCAGCAAATCGAGCAGCACCCAGGGTCTCAGAGGCAGGTGTACAGCTTCATTCATGCCAGTGGGCTTGGCTGGGATCCTTTACCAAAGAGCCAAGCCCCAGCCCTCGGGGAACAGGACTTTTTAAGACTTACAAGCAAGTAGGAGACGCAAGAGCAGAGAGTTTGCCATTAGTTGATTTGACAAAAAGTTTCACTGAACTTCACCTTCTTAGCATATAACTAGGATAAATTACAGGTTACATACTGGGCCAAGAGTTCTGCCTTGTTAGTACTAAGACAAGTTAGAGGAACATGATTGGCCAAAAAAGTTACACTGAATTCTGTCTTCTTAACATACAGCAGAGACAAAAGGTTACAACAGTTGGGGGAAAAACAGAAGCTTCACAGAGAACAAAAGGCTTATTAAAGGCCAAGAAAAGGGATGCTGAAGGTTGGTTACAAGACAGACTCCTGTCTGGGAACAAGTTTTTTTTTTTGTTGTTGTTGTTGTTGTTGTTTTTAATGCTTGTATACTTAGGGGAAAAATGTTTCCACTGTGAATTTTTTTAGTGTTGAAAATAAAATGGCAAGAATAATGGAGGCAGGGGAGATGGCTCAGTACAATGAGTCCTTGCCTGGAAAGTGCAAGAGTAATACTCCATTATATAGAAATACCACATCTTTTTCAACCATTCTTCATGTGATGGACATCTTGGTTGTTTCCAAGATTTTGCTATCACACATTGTGCTGCTATAAACATAGGTATACATATATCTCTATGATACAGTGTATCCAAATCCTTTGGGAAAATTCCCAGTAGGGGGATAGCTGGCTTGAATGGGATT
>PVKA01050676.1:0-12593 GCA_004027165.1 Ctenomys sociabilis | reverse complement strand
AAAAAAAAACAACTCTGTAGAAAAGTGCTATTTAAAGCATGCTTTGGGATCAGCCATCTCCCCAGGGCCTGTGGAGCCTCAGGGACCAGCAGTGTCCCCCAAGCTCCCAGCAGTCTACAACCCCAGCCACAGAGGACCCCAGTTGGGCAGCGAAGCACAGCGAGGCCTGGGGGGGAAAGGGGGGGCAGCTGTCTGGCCTCAAAGGCTGCATGGTGCAGAGGTCTGATGGAACAGCAGGAAAGAGAAGGGAGGTCAGTTCTTGGGGCACAGAGCAGACTGGACAGGACCAGCAGGCCTGCGTCCAAGCATCCCTGGTGATCCATGAGCCCACTGGGGCACAAAGGGACAAAGAAACAAAGGAAAGAGGCTCTCAGGCTCCCGGAGACAGCCACAGGCAGACCCCACTCACCTTCAGCTCCGATGGACACCAGTTTGACCCCCTTGCTGGCGATGAAATCCAAGGCCTTGTTGACGTTGGAGATCTTGTGCACCCGCATCTTGCCTCTCTCGGGCTTGGCCAGACGTTCGCCTGATTGGGGAAGAAAAGGCAGACGATTCCCAGCTGTCAGAGGCCAGGGCTGCTCGCGTGACCCGCTCAGCCACAGTGCTGCGCACAGGGACATGCATGCTGGCGCAGTCCCCTACTGGAGAAGACCACCTCAGAAGGGAACAGCAGCGCCCACCCGCCTCTCTCCCTGCATGCATTCAATTTGCAAACTGAAACCTGATGTACTCACTTAATAAGCATTTCCTTATTAAGCCCCTAACATATGTCAGGGACTGGGCTGGGAATACAGAGTGAATGGAACAGTTTCTTGCTGTTATTTAATTATAATCTAGTGGGAGAGACAGGCTTTAAATAGAAAAACACAGAATGGGCCAATATGAAGAAGGAAGGGTCAATGCTCTTTCAAAAGGAAGAGGAGATGGGAACAGTTAGGAAAGGCCTCAAGATGGCTAAACAAAGCATGGGATGGTGACCACGGCACACAAACAGCATGGGCAAAGTCCTGAATTCCTGAAGTACACTGCAAGGGCAAGGCTCACTGTGGCACCTTGAAAAGCTCCCCTGTGGCTGGAAACGCTGCCCACGCAAACACCTCCCGATTTCAGTGCCACTATGCTTGCCTGCTGAGAGCTGGCTCTCCACACACCCCACAAAGAGCATTTCAATCCCAAGCTCAGTGTGTCCAGGGACCTCCTGAAAGGACTCACAAAAGGCAGCATGTGTGACCTTTCTCCCAGGGAAAAGATGTGAAACCTGCAAAGTCCCTTAAGGGGCGAGGGACACCAGGCCCCGTGTGCGCCGTAACTTCCAGTCAGCTGGCAGCCGTCTGGCTCAGAAGGCTGAGAGCTGGCAGTGCGACACTGGCCCAGGCCGCTCTCGGCAGCCGCCCCAGCTTCTGGAAGGCAGCAGGCTCCCTGCACAGATGTGACCGGGCCTCGGTTCTGGGGAACACAGCTGCTTTCCTGTTAATTCCATCCAGGGCTCTCCTGGCCCAGCATGGAGCTCCGTGGTATCCTGCCCAGGGAAAAGGCACAGGAGGATGGAAGCAGAGCCACATCCTTCCCCAGAGGCCACACCTGCTGACACCACAGCTTGGGCCCCTGCCAAGCTTGAGCCCCACCCCCACCCCTTCGGCCAGCTGCGGACACACAGTGAACTAGCCCTCCACAAGCTCAGTGGAGGTGTCCAGGACTAAATTCGGGAGCACACAGAAGCCTCCTGAGGCCCAGAAGCAGTTCTCACACCTGTCAGCACAGAACCACTCGGAGAACTTGCTATGCTTAGAGGTCCAGCCCTCTCCTCCATGGTTAAGAGTCCTGGTCAGGGACTGGGAGTCCATATTCTGCCTGGAAGCCCTGTGGATTCCAGTGGGGTGGCCCAGGGATCCCTCTTTGACAAATCCTGCAGGAAGCACCATTCTTCCTTCTCCTCCCTGGAAAGTTGACCACCTACACAAACCTAGGACAAAAATGATGACTTGTTGGCCAGACTATCTCCACTGGATGAGAGATGCACACACCTTGTGGAAGGGCCTAGGTCCCTGTGGGCACAAATGGACCACCTGGCGGGACGTACCTGGGGCCATGCGGCTAACCTGCTGTGGGCCTGTAGTCAGCCTGGTAACTGGGGCGTTCTGCGCCTGCCACTGAATCCCAAGCACCTGGGATCAGACACAGCATAGTGCCTGCCATGGGGGGTTCAATGTGGGGTGGAGAAGAAAGTGAGCGAGCCCCAAAAGATTACCCCACACGGCAAGACACAGCCCAGGATCCTACACATGGTGGGTGTAGGGGAGCAGATCAGACACTGAATGGAAGATGGCAGGGACTCCTGGGGGCGCCCCAAGCTGAGGCGTTAAAGTCAGAGAGTGATGCCGGGTTGGGGGACACTGAAGGGGTAAAGAAAGGACCCTCTGACAAGCAGAAGAAAACATCACAGTTCCTGAAAAATTTAACACAAAGTTCTTGCACTGTCCAACAATTCTACCTCTTGGTACATAACACAGGGTTTCAAGAGAAAAATGTATTTATCCATGCTTATCCGTAACAGCATTATTAGCAGCACAGAAACCATCTACACCATCAGCAGAGGAACGGATAAACCCAACGCGATAACGCGCCCAGGGGAGTATGATGAGCCCGGGGGTGACACACACCCTGCCCCTGAAGGCAGGACACTGAGAAACCATGATGCATTCTTCTCCTTACATGAATGCTCGGCGTCCTCAAACCCAAAGACAGAAGACAGAACAGAATGGTAGTTTCCAGGGAGTGAGGTGGGGCAGGGGGAGACTGGGGCGTCTACACTTGGTAAAGACAGTTTCAGTCTGGGGTGATGAAAGAATTGTGAAGACGGATGGCAGTGACGGCTGCATATAATGTGAGTGCAAGGAGCGCACAGGAGAACGGCGCATTGTGTGTTGTGCATGTTCACACCTGGGCCTACACACACAAACCCACGCAGGTTTTACCTGAAAAGGAAGTATGCATGGGTTGGGCACGTGTCACCTGGGAGAGGAAGTCTCCTGCTGTGGCACAAGGCTTGAGGTCTACTACCTTTTTGGGAATAGTTGGAAACAGCTCACCAAGGACCCTGCCAGACTCAGGAATGTGACTTGGGCTCAGAGCCTGCAGAGGCTGGGACTACGGGCAGCTGGGAGCAGCACGACCATATTTGGGCTGGCGGATGATCCTTGGGCCACAGAGTAGAGGGTGGAAGGCAGGCGGGGAGGGGGGGGGAGGGGGGGCCAGGCCTTTGGGGTATGGAGTGCAAAGGAGCTGCAGGGGGCTACACTGCAGGGGCCGCCAAGGCAGAGATTAGGGTCGGGAAGGAAAGGAACAGAACAAGCTGAACATGGGCACAGAGCTGGAGAGGAGCAGAGGTGGTCGGCAGGAGGGGAACGAGGAGCACAGTCCTGGACGTGCCCAGCGGACGCTGAGGGCATCTCACAGAGATGCCCACGCCTGCAGCTTGCATGGGGCTTGTCCTCCAAGAGCTTGAGTCAAAGAGGCAGTGGGGCCGCTATGGTGTGTGGCTGAAGTCATGGGGTCATGTCCCCAGAGGGAATCGGGTGCTTGTGTGACCCCAGTTAGAACTGTTACAAGAACAAGCCTGGTCCTGCCCTCCTCTCTGGCTTCCTGTCTCAATCACGTGGCTTCTATCGTGATACCATCTGCCATTCAATACAGCCAAGGACACGTGCCAGAGGCCAAATTGATGGGCCTGACCTTAAGACTTTGAACCTTCCACACAGTAAGCTAAATAAAAAGCTTCTGTGTAGCCCAGGCTGGCCTCCAACTCAGGTGTGCCATCACATACAGCTAGACCTCTCTTCTTTATAAAAGTGTCTAACCTTGGGTAATTTGTTACAACAACAGAAAAGGGATTAAAAATACCCAGCTAAGCTCTATATTTAATAGGGAACCCTAGACACAGAAGAGATCTGGGCCAAGATAAGGACTCTGGCAGGAAGGATGGGCTAGCTGAAGAATGCAGTTGAGACTGTCTAACATACAAACCAACGCTGGACTCTTGGGGGCCACCAGCCTTTAAGTAATGGCAGAAGAGAGGCCCCCACAGAAAAGCTGAGAAGTGTGTTCAAAGGGAGCTGTCCCTCCAGACACCTGGACAGCCCTGGGCTCATATGGACCATCATGGTGGCTAGGCACAATACAGCCAGGGTGCAGAGGGTCCCCTAGGGTTACCTCTGCCACACAAACCCAGGAGTCTTGCTATATGTGAGGCTGTTGGACAGAAAGGCAAAGCCACTTGTCTGTGACAATGGGTTATCTGGGGTCAGGATCAACAGCTCATCCTCCGGTGCCACAGCCTTCCCATCTTGGGTCCGGAGACCCTAACCTGGCTACACCCACCAACAGAGCCCCACTTCCTGGGCCACACCCCCTCACCTGAGATGACCTCCAGCAGCAGCATGAGCTTCAGGCCATCCCGGAAGTCCTCCTCGATGTTCTCAATCTGCGTCCCTGCCTTCCGGAGGTGGGAGTTGCACCAGGCAGTGAAGGTCTGTGGACGGCAAGAAGAGAAAGCGGTCGGTCTCCTCCTCCAGTCTGTGTCCACAGTCACATTCACAGGCCCTCAACAGGGGCATCAGCGGCCCCCAGGACAACCCACCTCACGCCCTCTCTCCAGCTGTACTGGCCATGCTGGGGGAGTCAACGGCAATGGCCAAGGCATTTGCACAGCAGGGCCCCTCTCTTTCATTTCACCAGCAGAGCTGTGAGCCCAGGGCTGGCACCCTACAGTCCCTGGCCTGGTGGTGCCAGTATGGCGGGTGAAGGACCACCCAGCCTTAATGGTACCGCTCTTCTAAAAACACAGTCACCACTCACACCCAGAAGTGGCACAATTCCACTCTCGGCGACTTCCCCCATGTAGTTTCATCTTCACCGTTTTAAGGGCACAGTAGCCCACAGGTAATGTAGTAAGCCCACGGCCACCTTCGGGAAAGGATTAGCACTTCTCAGAGGTGGGGGATGTCAGGTTTTGGTTGGGGTAGGGGGTACCTTAAGCCACAAAAGCACAAGGAAAAGTTCCAGACATGAATGTGAGGAGGTTAACCATGAGGACCACTAAGCTGTATCTTCTCCATTAGGCAGGCAGGGTGGAGCAGGCTGGCCTGTCCAGCAGCATAGTGTGAGCTCAACAGGGACACAGAGAGGCTCGACTCACAGGGAACGAAGTGGGTGCTTTGGCTACAGAGATAGCTCAGAGGTCTAAGCGCCTGCCTAGGCAACCATAGGACCCGGGTTTGGTCCCCAGTACCACATATCAGGCTGGCCCTGCGCCTGGCACACTAAGCCAGCCACTGAGACTGGGCATGGTGGTGCACACCTGTAAGTCCAGAACTGCGGAGGTTGAAAACAGGAGGATCACAATGAGCCTGCTGCACAGTGAGACCCTGTACCAAATAAATAAAATAAATAATAATAATAATAATAAAAGGAGTGGGTGCCTTGACTGCACATGCCCTCCTTATGCCGGTGTCTCCCTTGGGCTGGCAGTCCACAGCTCTCTGGCAACTGCAGACTGTGGGAGCCAAAGCCCCAGCACCCACTCACGCTTTCCAGCTGCTCTGCCGAGCCCTGGGACAAGAAGTATCAGCATTGAGAGGCTGAGTCTGGAAGATCACAACTTAGAGCCCAGCCTGAGTAACTCAGTGACTTTGAGAAATTGTGATTCAAAAAAAAAAAGAAAAAAAATTTTTTAAGGCCTGGGATGTAGCTCAGTATAAAAGCCCTGGGTTCAGCCCCCTAAAACTGGGAAGGAAGAGGATAGAGAAGTAAGAGAAAAGAGAGGGTGGGCTGTTCGCCTAAACCTGCAAACAGGCTGATGAGGCTGTGAACCCAGGAAGCAGGGCCGGAGCCACTCTCCCACGGAGGCGGCCGGCACTATGACAGCCACAGCTTGGGGCCTCAGCTCTGCGTCATATCCCAGCTGTTACCCAGTGACCCGGGGTTCTCTCTCCCTTCAAACAAACCTGCACTTTGCCATGACCTGAGACAGGGTATAGACAACGAGAGAAGTTTTAAATCCTTGTTTTGTTTTGAGAAAGGGTCCTGTGCGTAGTTCAGGCCGGCTTTGAACTCATGTAGCCTATGCTGGTCTCCAACTTGTGGCCATCCTCCTGCCTCAGCCTCTCAAGTGCTGGGGCTATAGGTGCGCACCACCACACCTGGCTTAAATCTATCTATCTATTTAATTTACTTATTTATTTATTTGATGCAGGGTCTCACTACGCAGCTTGGACTCTATAGATCCTCCTGTCTCAGCCTCCCCAGCACTGGGATTGCAGATGTGCGCCACCACACCTGGTTTTGGGGTTCCAGGGTGGGCACAGCATGCAGTACCAGGGATTAAACTGTACTTGCCAGGCAGGTGCTTAGACTGCTGAGCTATCCCCCCAACCCCTGGCTTAAATCTAAATACAATGTACTTTGGCTTTTCGCCTTCTCTTCCACCTGCCACCCGTCTGCGTGCCACTTTTGCCCAGTGTCAATGACATAGGAGAAATGGAACTCATAACCTGCCAGATCTCAGATATGCTGAGGGTACCACCTCCTGAAATCCAAGAGTCAATTTTATATTTAGTTAGTTAGTTAGTTAGTTTTGGGCAGAACCGGGGATTGAACTCAGGCCCTTTCGCTTGCCAGGAAAGTGCTTCTTCTACTGAGCCATCCAAGGGTCAATTTAAAAGAGTCAAGAGTAGGAATGGTTGAGACAGCTCCTGAGAGACAGGAGGTTCCCAGAAGTGGGAGCCACAGAGGTACTTTGCCAGGGGTAATTTATACAGCAAATGTTATAATGTGGGTACAGTGTGGGTCAAACTAGAATCAACCTATAGGTTAGCTGCTTAGCTACATGGATCCAATAAGGAAGCGGGGCATGGAGCACGGGCACGTGGCTGGCATCACTAACCCTGGCTTTTCTACATCTTTAGGAAGGGACGGGTCCAGGTGCTCTGGTCGCCCACTCTGGTGTCTAATGGGTATCTAGGTTTAACAGCCTGGGTGGCACCAGTTATTACAACTGTATAATTTCAAGTTTCTGTTCATCTCAAGGAAGTGTGTGAGTCTGGCCTTTGTGACTTTAACCTTGGGGCCTTGTCCTTTTTTGGAAGCGCTTGCAGCCACAGTTCTGATTATGTTTCATTTTTTGTGCGGATTTTCCCAAGGACCCGGCCCTGTCTGTTTATCCATTTCTACCGGACACCAATATAGGGCCAGCAGGGGCTGTCTCCACTGTCGGTGATCTTGTACCTTATTAGCACCTCAGCAAACGCTTCCTACACAACTCAAAGGGGACAGGGTCAGGTCCAGAGTGACCAGGCCCTTGGTGAAAATGCTCTGAGCCACATGGCTAGGGACTGTGAAACCTGTTTACTAACCAGGTCTTAAAGAGGGGGCTGGGAGTTGCAGGAAGGAGGAAGAGACAGCTTTGGTAAAAAGACACTGCTTTTGACAGAGGAAAAGCACTGTTGAAAGGAACCAACTCCATTTCCTGGGGCTGCCGCCTGCCGCAAGTGACAAAAACACACCTGTGTTTGCTTAGCTCTCTGGAACAGGCCCTGGTGCGGAGCCTGGGGGCCAAGCTTTGCTCAAGCCCCAGTCCCAGAGCACCTCCAGACACAGTGGTTTCTTCAACAAGCAGAACAGCCCTGAGGTTCACACTGCGTGGAGAACTGGTGGTAACGACCAAGCTGTGGCCAGACCTGGGCTCACTTCTCAGGTCACTCTTTACCAGCAGAGTGACCTTGGGGTCCACTTCCCTAAATCAGTTCCTCTTGACAGTAAGATGAGAGCCGCAGAAAAGCAGAATGGTCACAGCACCTCATAAGCAGGACAGCTACCTACAAACAATTTGCAAAAGATCTGCCAGTCAGGAGGGTTCAGTATGTGGTAGAAGAAGAAAAGGCAAGGCCCTTGCCATGCAGTGGCTGGGCTGGGAGGGCTCACTCTTTGTCATCTTGTGTACCCACCCTCCACATGCCATCCCGCCCACTTCTGAGGACAGCAGCTCCCATGTCCCAGAGGCGCTAGGCAGTACTGGCGAATGTATGGCACACGGGCCACAGTGGGTATTTCCATGGAAGGCTCTAAAAGGTTCACCATTGGGTTGGGCCAGGGAGATGGCTCAGTGGAGTAAGCACTTCCCTGGCAAGTGTAAGGGTCTGAGTTCAATACCAGGTTCTTGGGGGGGGGGGGGAGTTCACTATCACTGAGCTAGGAATATGAGGACAAGAAAGGGCATGTCAGCCTTTACATGTGACACCAGAGGACACCCCTCCTTAGTAGTGCCCTGAGTCCAGCAAGAAGGAAGGGGCCAACAGCCACAAATGATAGGCCCCATGGCAACCCGCCAGGATGCCCGGAGTGGCAGAGCACTACCAGGCAGGTGGATGACTCAGCCTCCCTCACTAGGAGGCAAGGACCGTGGGACTATCTGGACCCGCTCTGCCCACCCGTCCCACTCTCATCCCAAGTCTTGTTCAGCCACTTCCTGGGCCATGCTTGGGCCCACAGCTGACGGGACAAGAGGGGCCAACCGCACTGGTGACAAAGGGCCACATGGCCGGTGCACAGACTTCCCCTCTCAGATCTCTATACTTGTCCCACCCCGTCCTGCTCAGCCACACTAGGGCCCTGGAGCCCTCTGAGGAACCTGAATCCTTCTGTACTGGCCAAGCCTTCTGGATACCCTTGAGCTTCCGTCCAGAACTAAAGGCACAGAGGTGTTTGGGAGGAAGGGTGTGCCTGTCCAGTACCGCAGCTCAAAGTCACAGAGAGGGCTCCGTCCCACAGGGTTGGACACACAGAGAAAGGCACCTTTGTCTCCCTTCTCCATGGGCCTTGTCTCACCTTCAGACTCCTCTCACATCTTTCTCCTGCAGCTTAACAACCACCACGTCAAGAAGCGTCCTATGACAGGTGCTGAAAGCATCTATGGGCTTTGAGAAGACGCCCTTCACTAGAATGTGCCCCTGGATGTGCCACTAGCCACACGGGTCTCTTGTGAGCCTCTGTTTTTACATCTGTAAGATGGGAGATAACCAAGCAGTCGCTTAAAACCTTATAGTGACTGGCAGTATTTTCACGTCGACACACTTCAGTGCCTAAGCAGGTTATACTGACCTTAGTACTTCTTTTTTTTTTTTTTTTTTTTTCTTTTTGAGACAGGGTCTCGCTATGCAGTTCAGGCTGGCTTTAAGCTCACTTTGTAGCTCAGGCTGGTCTCGAACTTACAACAATCCTCCTGCCTCAGCCTCCCGAGTGCTGGGATTACAGGCCTGCGCCACCATGCCCGGCTCAGACCTTAGTACTTCTGAAACTTTGGGGCAGGAAACTCCTTGTGGGGGAGGAGCTGTCCTAGGTATCACTGGATGTTTAGTCATCCCTGGACCCTACCCACGAGATGCCAGTAACAGCCAAGGTCCAAGCCATGACATACCTTTTGGTTTTTACCCACAAGGCAACATGGCTACAGAAAAGTAACTTCGAAGTGTCCAAGTGTGTATGCTGAGCACCGGAAGGTGGCAGAAGCAGCCTTTCCTCACCAGTACACAGGAATACGGGCGCTTGCTGCTGCACCTCTAATTAAGAGGAGCCCAAAATATGGAATTTTATGTGAAGTCTTTTTCCCCCGCCTGTTCCAGGGATCAGTCCCAGGACGTTGCACTTGCCAGGCAGCTGCTTATGGCCCTGAACAATTTCCCCGCTTCACTTTAAAATGCTGCCACAATATAAAAGACATACCACACTCCCTCCCCCACACTAAAAGATGTCAGCACACTCTTCAGTTACAACCCACCATGGCTCTGAATCCACAGTGGTTTGAAAATGTAAATCTTTCTCTAAGTGTTCTAACAAAAGAAAATGCTTAAGTACAACAATGCATGAAGAGCTTAGAAAAGCATCTAACAGACACTTGTGTCTATGACAGTTAATGTTCCTAAACAACCACTGGGGCCATCAACCATCTGGAAATGTGTTAGCAAGAGCTGACAGACCACCTTCCTCGCAGAAGGGACTTCCTGCGAGACTTCGTATGAGTAAAGGACTTCCTGTGAGAACTTCCTGTAAGAGGACTTCCTGTGAGTAGAGAGGACTTCCTGTGAGAACAGACTTCCTATGAGAGGACTTCCTGTGAGAACAGACTTCTTATGAGTAGAGAAGACTTCCTGTGAGTAGAGGACTTCCTGTGAGTAGAGAGGACTTCCTGTGAGAAGAGAGGACTTCCTGTGAGTAGTGGACTTCTTGAGTAGTCCAGACTCATCTGCTCTTCCTCGGCAACCAATGCATTACACAAGTGACTATGATTGGATGTGCCACACATACATTGCCTTGCCTTGTGTATTAGGAGCGTATTTGCTCATTAATGAATATTTGTAAATTTAGAAGTATGTGTCATAGACATGCAAAATAAGCTCCTGCAAAGTCCCACTGTAAGGATGAGGAGCCGGGCGTGGTGGCGCATGCCTGTAATCCCAGCACTCAGGAGGCTGAGGCAGGAGGATCGTTGTGAGTTCGAGACCAGCCTGAGTTACAAAGTGAGCTTAAGGCCAGCCTGAACTGCATAGTGAGACCCTGTCTCAAAAAGACTAAAAAATAAAAAAAAATAAAAAAAAGGATGGGTACAAAAAAAAAGAAAAAATGGATGGGTACAATGACAAATCTTACATGTCTCTGCATGAAGGCTGATTTAAAGGAAAGCAACTTCCTAAAGTGAAGGAGAATGGGCAGAGCCCTTCCCCTAGTTCTTATCTGGGGTAAATAACATTAAATAAAGCAAAAGGTCTAAGCATGAGAACATTCTTGGGAGCCACAATTAAGAGAAAAAAATTAGAAACAGCCCTAATTGTATTAACAAGGTATTAGTTAAGTAAATTATGGCTCATTCACTTAATAGAAGAGCACATGGCCAAAATGATGGGCTCTGAAAGTATGAGGAAAAGCTTCTATATAATTTACGCCCTCCAAAAAAATCAGATGGACCCAGGAGGTCAGCAGCTTGTTCCAGGGAGAGCAGCCAGGAATTTCCAGCAAGGGGACAGAAACATTTGCTTTACACAGAATATTCTGATTTCATGCTGTCACTGCCTTATTTAAAATAAGACGCTTCCCTGGCAAGTGCAAGGGCCTGAGTTCAGTCCCCGGTTCTGCAAAAAAATAAATAAAAGAAAAGCTGTAGGTACTACAGGTTTAAAACCACAAGCAATCACACTAACATGAAGCCAAACACAACCGAACGCAGAGTAACTCAACTGCCCAGAATCAAGTGCCACCCTCCTTCCGGTCCCTTCTCACTGCCAGAAGAATCCAGGCCATCAGTTCCAGCCTGACCTCACCAGAGGGACCCAATGACAAAGGCACAGTGTAAACAAGATAATCCACCTGCAGTAAGAGACTGAACTCAGCCCAGCCCCCAGCGGGGCAGCAGGGTCACCTCTCCTGCTACAGGGGCCTGAGATCTCACATGCTGACCACACCTCTCCCCGACACATCCTCCTCTCTGCTGGAAATCAAGGACACAGTCCTGGTTCACTCCAGGGGAGCCATTGTTCAAGGCTCAGGAAGCCAGGCTCCGATATGTTAACCCCTCCCAGCGCTGTGACCCCATGCCAGACTGTGGGGCTGGAGCCTGTAACTTTTCACAGCACGTTGTGCCTAAAAAATAGCCCAGCAACTAGGGGGATCTCCTGTGTCTGCTAAGTTTGGGGGGGCTGCTCCCTGCCAGAGGCCCATGAATTCCACAGGACAGCTTCATCTCAATGGATGTAAAACATGGTCTGAGTCAATACCTGGACTGCCCCACTTCTGACCCTCCAGCCCAGCAGACACCTGTTCTTGGTTCACTGGGGGGTTGTCCCCAAAAGCTTGATCCCACAGTGGTCCCAAGAGGGACCACAAGGACCTAGGAGGTCAGCAGCTTGTTCCAGGGAGGGCAGCCAGGAATTTCAGCAAGGGGGAGCAGAAACATTTGCTTTACACAGAATACTGATTTCATGCTGTCACTGTCTTATTTAAAATAAAAGTAAGACGCTTCCCTGGCAAGTGCAAGGGCCTGAGTTCAATCCTCAGTTCCGCAAAAAAAATAAAAAAATAAGAGCTGTGGAGACAGCTCAGTGGTCTCAGTGCCTGCCTGGCAAGTACAAGGACTGGGGTTCAATCCCCTGCACCACATACTACACCAGCCCCGACCTCGGCATGCTGAGTCAGCCACCAAGGCTGAGCGTAGTGGTGCACACCTGTAATCCCGGCACTGGGAAGGCTGAGACAGGAGGATCACTACAAATCTGAGCTTCATAGTGAGACCCTGAGCCAAATACATAAAATAAATACATAAAAAGTAATAAAAATAAATACAGTCTACAAACATAAAGTCTGGCCAGAAGAGCGTGTGGTTCCATCAGCCCCCTGGGAAGGGACAGAAGGGCATCAGTGTTCATGTATTACGGGGGCTAGGGAGAGAGCTCAGTAGAATAAGCGTTTGCCTGGCAAGCGCAAGGACTTGAGTTCAATCTGCCAAAAAGAAAGGAAAGGAAGAGAAGGGAGGGGAGGGGAGGGGAGGG
>PVKA01050675.1:0-12595 GCA_004027165.1 Ctenomys sociabilis | reverse complement strand
TCTTCATGTGACTCTCCCCAGGCACACTATAGAACTTCAATCTCTTTCCTCTGTGGCTCCACAATCTCCTTGCTCAGAAAATTTGGAGCTCACCTGAGTTTCATAATATTGCAGTACAGGTTCTCCTATGTCCTGAGTCTTCGCTGACCTTGAAAGGCTAGGTCCAAAATGTTGGCTGGCCTTGTGGCTCTTCTATTTCATGGTTCCTGATTTTAACATAAATTCTTTCAGCTTTTCTGCATCCACAATGATGCCTTCTATAGGTTTAAGGTAAATATACTGTATCAGGTTGAGATCCTATAATTAATAATCCTATAAGTAATTGTATAATTCCTAGTTCTTTAGGGCTTTCACTATGAATGAATGCTGAATTGCGTGAAGGCTTTTTCTGCCTGAATTGAGATGATACGATTTATCATTGATTCTTTTTATGTGGTGCAGTATGTGTTGTGATTTTGCCTGTTGAACTCTCCTTGCATCTTGCCTTCTCTGTAGCCAAACTATAATCTGCATTAACTCCTCCCTTGATGTGGCCACTTAACAAAAATGGTGAACTCCTTAGTGCCCAGGTGCATAGTCCTGATCTCTTTGGTCTTTGTAGTACAATGTGTGCTTTTGTCCATGCCTCTGTCCAGAATATGTGCCCTTACCTATGCATCACTTGGAGGGACTGAGTCAGACTTAAATACAAAGTGCTACAATCTTGTTGAACTCCTCCAACACCTCCTCAAGCTCCTGAGCCTTCTGAAGCAGCTCTTCAGCTAGTGGTGCCTTTGCTCCCTCTTGCAAATGCTGTGAGTCTTTCACAATGTTGTACACATCAAGCTCAAGGAACAAAATTCCTACACGTGCACCTCGTGTCTGGGCTCCTCTGGTCCTTGATAGGGGTGTGCCTTGAAATGCTTGCTTGACCTCCTGAGCCCTGTGGGCTGAGAGTCCCCCAGTGGTTGTGAAGCATATGGCATCATGTGCTAAGCCGGGATTGGCTGGAGCTCTCCTGACCTCGCGGATGTTCCTCACCATGTCCTTCACGTTCTTGAAGAAGTTAACACTTCTTGTAATATATTTCAATAGTGTCTCACCTCAGCTTCTAGCAATCTCTTCACATTGTCCTCACTGGTGGACAGGATGTGTTTGGCTTCAGCTTCAGCTGAGGATGTGTCTGAGTGTTCTATGGCACTGGTGGTAATACCAGATACAGTGGTCGCTGCTCCCAGCCCTGTCCCAGCAGTTGAGAGCATGAGACTGCCCCTTGATGCGAAGGGTGCTAGAAACTTGCCAACGGTGCTCAAGACTTCAGAGAAGGCACCAACAGATCTGGCCACCACATTAGAGACCGTGCAGTCTTTGTGCACCTTGTTAATCCTTTTGGCAAGGGCATGAGGTTTCTGGGTACATGACTCAATTTCTGCTTTCACCTTTGGAAATACTTCCAAAAACTTCTTCTTAGCCAAGTTGTCTTCCTGGAGCCTTCTTGGTCCTCTGTTGTTTTGTTTGCTCTAAATTGCTTCAAATAATCGTGCAGCTCCTTTGCTTCATCCCTGCAGTGGTACAGGTTTGGTGTTAGGAAAGGCATGTTAGTTGTCTCTCTGCCTCATGTGGGCAAGTTGCTATGATGGAAGCGAAAGGGGAAAAATGCTCACAGGAAGAAGCATAAACTGTCCACAAAGAAAGAGCAAATTTAAGGAAAGCAGTGATTCTAGTTAATCAAAGACATTCCTCAGGGGCCGGGGAGATGGCTCAGTAGAATAATGGTTCCCCGAGAAGTGCAAAGGCCTGTGTTCAATCCCCAGTTCCAGAAAAAAAAAAAAAGACTTTCCTAAAAAGGTTGTTAAGATGAGGGGACCTGAGGTTACATACAAGAAGTTTGAGAAAAGTACTGCAAAACCTGAGGAACAGGGTGTGAAACAATTCAAGAACAAGCAACGAGGGGACAAAGGGCTGAAGAACAAATTTCAGCAAACTACTAAATTTAACAAGAAGAGAAAATTCCAGGCAGATGGGAAAAGTGATGAATCAGCATCCAAGAAACCAAATAGGAAGACTTCAAAAGGAAGAAGAGAGAATTAAAGCAGAGCAGGCAACTCAGTGACAAAGCCAACTGTGACATTGTTGTTCAAGCAAAACAGACTTGGGAGATCAGAAGAAGAAAGGATTGTGATAGAGAAAAATGAGTGAAGTTGAGGAATGATATGCAGAAGTTGATTCAAAGGAAAATTAAAACTACTGCATTTGCATGTGATTCCACTCATGGGACCCAGTGCTCTGCTCAGCATGGTGACGAAAAACAGAGAAAACAGGCTTTTGAAGAATTGCGAGTTGATCTGGTTGAATTAAGGAAAGCAAAAGATTCCAGAAATATTGGTAAGGGATTTCTCGTGTACAGAAATAACCCACAGATGGCAGATAACCAGAAGTTTTAAAGGCCATGTGAGGAAGACGTTGTGACCTTGGCCACTGTGGAATGCATGTACAATGACAAGGCCGTTCTGCAGCAGAGGAACATGTTGACCGAGGAGCTCTATGGGAACATGCTTCAGCTTTACAAGTCTGCAGAGCACACAACTCTGGGCAAGTTGTTAGAGCTACATCCCGAGAAATTGGAGCTTATTAGGAATTAGATGAATCAGCTTCTAACCCTAAGGGCCCAAAAGGAAGCCATGAGTAAGCACTCACTAGTCCATAAAGTATTCTCTTTATCTATGCAACCCAAAAACTCAGATCAGAACTGATCAAAGCCATCCATGACACAATGGTGTACCTGGCCCACACACATGACAGTGCCCAAGTGACCATGCACTGCTTGGGGCACAGCATGCCTGAGGACAGAAAAGCAACTGTGGAAACAATGAAGACTTATGTCAAAAAAGTAGCTAATGGCCAATACTCTCATTTTGTTTGCTGGCAGCATTTGATTGCATTGATGATATTAAGTTTGTGAAGCAGATGATCATATAAAAAATTATCAGCTCCTTGTCTAGCACAGTAAATGACAAATATGGAAGGAAGGTCTTGTTGCATTTATTATGCCCCAGAGACCTCGTGCATGCAGTATAAGGGATCATTGAAGTTCTACAAAAAGGAGACTGAAATATACACAGTAAGAAAGACACAGAAATCTGCCAAAATGAGCTCTTAGAATCTATTTCTCCAGCTTTGTTAAAGTAACTACAAAGAAATATTCAAGGATGGTGCTCGATAAATCTGCATGTGTGCTGGTGTCTGACGTTCTGGGATCCACCTTGGAGACACTCAGCCAGCCATGTATGTCATCGCCAGCCTGGCAGCAATGGAACTACACCCTGGGGGCCAGGATGGGAAGCTTCGTGTGACAAAACATACGGAAGGATACCTCATTTTGAAATGGATAATAGAGCAAGATAAAGAGGGTACAAGATGGAACAGAAGGGTGTATTGCAACGTTCCTTGTAGAATATGTTGGCATGAACCAGAAGTCCTGGGCCAGCATACATTGAGATGCTATTATTCTTTCCAGCCTTCTACAGAATACTGACCAAGAAGTTGGAAACTAAGTCAAAGCTGGACTGACAAGCCTGATTCCCACATTGGAAAAAATCAAAAACACCAGCAGAGGAATAGAAACTCTATTTGAAAAACTGACCTTACAGGAGGAAATAGTTAAGAACAAGATGGAATCACGTTTGCCGTACTCTGTTCAGTTTCTCACTGCAGAAAAGAAGTGTGAAGGGCCACAGCCCTGGTACTTTGGGAGCGTTGCACATGTGTTGCTTTTCCCAATAACCTTTTATATAGAATTATATGAAATGGTAAGAAAGGAAGGAAGGAAGGAAGGAAGAAAGAGAGAGAGAGAGAGAGAGAGAGAGAGAGAGAGAGAGAGAGAGAGAGAGAGAGAAGGAAGGAAGGAAAGGAAGGAAGGAAGAAAGGAAGGAAAGAAGGAATGAAGGAAGTGAGAGAGAGAAAGAAAGAAAGAAAGAGAGAAAGAAAGAAGGAAGAAAGGAAGGAAGGAAGAAAGAAAGAAAGGCATTTTTTTCTGTAAAGTACACTCAGTAGGAACTCTCCTGCATATTTTCTTGGGGCTGTATCATAAATTAAAGGTAAATCAATTTTACATATGTGAGCAATTTTCCCCAGTGAACATGTTTGGTACATTACAGGTGGAGTGCATGGTAGTTCTTGGTGAACTCAAGGGCTGTTAAGTAAGGTTATATTAAGATGCTCTTTAGAACAGATGTTTGATGAGATGCTTTCTCCCTTCAAGCTAACTACTAAGTTGTATGTAGAATAGGAGTTCTGCAGATGAACAAAAAGGAAAGTATACCACTAGAAGGCTTAATTCTGAGAGACTTAGCATGTAGTGAAATATTAATCTGATTCGAGAATGTCACCCTTTTCCCTCATAGCTGGCTGGGATCTGTAGGAACTTGGAATCTTCTCCTTGCTTGAATGATTGCGTTTGACTGGAGACTTTGTCTACAGTACCACACAGTTTGACATATCTAATTTTAAAATCCCAAAGCTAAAATATGCTGTCATCTCTGACGTCACTTGAATATATGCCTGATATCACCGGTAGAAAATTTGCTATGTGGGGCTGGGGAGATGGCTCAGTGGAATAAGCATTTCCCTGACAAGCTCAAGGGTCTGAGTTCAATCCCCAGTTCTGTCAAAAAAAAAAAAAAAAAAAAAAAAACAAAGGAAAAGAAAATTCAACTGTGAGTTCATTGAATAAGCCATGGTCAAGTTATGGGATTCCTAAAAATATTATTTAGAATTTCTATCACATTATACAAAAAAGCATAAATGAATTTCTTCCTTTAGATGTGTACCTGTCCCAACGATTTCTTATAATGTGTCAATAAAAACTTTTAAATAAAAAACTAGAAGTTATAATACTATGCATAAAACATACCCAGCTTTCATATAGTGATGTTTATGGTGGCTATGGGATGATTTCTGTCTTATGGGGAACCGGACAATAAAGCAACTAACATCTGGGCTGGGGAGAAATCCTCCAGATGGTGTGTGATCCAGTCCCCCAAAACTCTAACATCAATGACTGGGTTAAAAATGACTCTCCTTGACCAATATTTAGTCAGGAACTTCAGAGCCTCTTTTCAGATAGATGTTGACCTGAATTCCATTTCCACTCTGTGCCTTTGGGCTGAGCATGAATCTTATCAATTCAGATTAGTGTGAAGCTCCTATTCCTCACATCTGTTTAAGTTATCATCCTGACCTTTGCTGTGCTTTTCCATTATCTGTTTTAGGAAAAACCCCATTAAAATCCCCCCTCTTGACACTCCTGGTAGTTGTTAGCTCTCTACTGCCCTTGACTTTTCTTGTTGATTGTAAATTTCCAGTTGTTGGGCCAGAGGGATAGTTCAGAGATCTAAGTACCTGCCTGGACAAGGGCAATGATCTGGATTCCATTCCCTGAACTCCATGCAATGCTGTCCCCTCCCTTGGCATGGTGAATAAGGCACTGAGGCTAGGCTTGGTAGCACATGCCTCAAATCCCAGCACTGGAGAGCTAAAATCTGGAGAATCCTAAGAGCCTGAGCCACATATCAAGAACTTGTACCAAATACACAACTTTAAAAAATAAAAATAAAACATTTTCAAGCTATCTTGACTGTGTCCAATCTCTCTCCCCCATGCCACCACACTCCTCCTGTTTAAAGTCTCCTGCACTGCTTCCACATGTATCAGAATAATGCTTTATGTCAAGGGTGAGCCACACTGATGGCAGTTCTCCATCTGAATTGTCCGACATTAAATACAGGGCTGCATTGTGTCCTGTGGATAATAGAAACTTCATTTTGTAGTTCTCCAGGCTCTGCCCTCCACATCTGTTGTTTGAATAATTTTCATCTATCTGCATCTTTTCTTGGTGATACATTCTGTGTCAAAACTGTTTTGAGCAAGCTCTCTAAATTCTCTTGTGTCATCAACCGTCTACATGATTGATATGAAATGTAAGAGTGACCTTAGGGACTTTTCCCTCAGACACTGAAGTTTGGTTCATTTTTGGAAATTAAAATCCAAAACCTGCAACCCCAGAATCTGAAGACTCGGTGCATCTTGTGCGCTCTGCCACCTGCTCTTGACCCATTCAGGTGCCCTTTACCATTCCCAACTGAATGCTGCTGGGTCCCATTGCTTCTACAGCAGAATAGAATCAGAAGACCTGGCTACTGGCACTGCTTCTGCCCTGACTCTGTACTAACCTTACTGCATCTTGACACATCCTAGTTCTCCCCTGACCTAGCTCCCCCATCAGGATGACTGTCAGAGGTCACCCACCTGATAAGCACCTTGGGGATAGCTTCAGATGTGTGTGCAAGCAAGGCCAGCTTCAAAGATTCATGAGACTCAGCAACCCATCTATATAAATTACTAAGACTCAAAGGGCCTGAATTTGGCCTTGATGAAAGTGAATATTTTCTTTTTGGTGAAGACTTTGGGCCCATTGGAGTCTCTTGAATTGCACAGATAGAGAGCAAACTATTCATTCTTCAGAAGTTATCACTATGCCACACTGTGTTTCATATGGACAAGAGCTATTATTGTAGAAGGGATCCAGAATGATAGCTGAGAACTACCTGGCACCAAGAAACCCATAACCTTCTGTACCCATCAGTGATTGGCCGCAACAGGACAAAACATTGCTTCCCCAATCACATTTGCTCTGCTGGGGCCATAGCCTCCTTGTGCTTTGACCTTTTAGCTCTTTTGTTGGCTTACACTGGTCCCCACCCCACCCCCGTGATCCAAGACTTCTCAGATTTCTCCAGTCAACTCTTCTTTCTTGGTCCTCAATCCTTACTCAGGCCACAGTGTGCATCATTCTAGATCTTTTGAGGGGTGCTATCTGAAGGGCACTTAGTTCCCTACCTTAGCTCCACAGCTCACTCTGAGGGCTTTGCCACAGTCCTGTCAGATTGAATCACTGGTCCTGCACCACAGCTGCTAATCTCACTATTCACAGAATAAGCCTGGAGTCTGGGATCAGGCAGGAACCACCAGTTCCCACCCAGCCCTGTCCAGCTGCACTCTGGCTTCTTTGCCTCTGTGGCCACAGACAGGTCCTGCTGTGTTTGCATAGGTTCTCAGGTGTGGAGAAAAACGAACTGATGTGGAATCCCAAGGAATATGCACTGATCATGTTAAACTGTGCGGACTCATCAAAAAGGCAGTGCTTGGCTGACCTCTCAAAGGAGGACTCCCTGGGCCTTCCTGCCTTCAAACCTGAATTTTAAATTTGTATTTGCTTGTCCACCTATTTTGTGTCACCATATGTAAGCACTTTCTATGCTTTGTCTTATTTTTCTTACAGTAAAACACAATGGATAAAGTAACCAAGGCAGAAAGTGGTAAAGTAACTTGCAAATTCACACACCAAGCCTATGTCAGAAGTGATCCCCTCCCTTCTGAGCATCAACGCCACTCAACCTGGGGCCAATCATTACCAAGGAATAATAGGGAGGAAATTCCCTCTGGGATTTTTAGAAGGGTCGCCATCCACCAGGAAAGTGCTTGTGTAAGGAATGTGTGCCTAGAGAAATCCAGTCCTATGGGGAGGGGTCAGGTTGGCATTGCTCAGGGGCACCATGCAAGGTACCTGGACAATCCGGCTTTCTCTGTAAATGTCTTCCAGATTTTATCATGATCCAGCAGTGTCCAGAGATCATCTGGACTCATGTTGTTCACCATGCACTCAAAGACTTGCTCAGTGAAGCCTATGCTGTCTAGTTGAGGAGAAAAAGAACAAAGTTACTAGAGAGCACAGTGCATTGCACATGGTTATATGTTCATCTTCCTAAACAGCTCTCACATGCACTTGGGGTTTTAATTTTTCCCTGACTGGGAATTGAACCAATGGTTGTACCAGGAAGTGCTCATCCACCAAGCGATAGCCCTAGCTAGGTCTTTTTAACCTTGCAGTGGGACTAGGTCTTCCAAGGTTGCTTGGGCTGGGCTTGAATTTGCCATCCTGTGGCCTCAGCTAACTGAAGAGTTGGGAATAGAGGTCTGTGCCACAACGATTGGATAAATGAGATATTTTTTATGGTTCCACTGGGGTTATGAACTAAATTACGTCTACAAATTTTGTATGATGAAGACTTAACTTCCCATCTCCATATTTGAAATAGGACCAATAAAGCACTAAAGTAATTAAGACTGAATGAAGTTGTAAAATTATGGCTTGGATCCAATTTATAGGACTTGTGTCCACACAGGAGCCGAAGAGACACTAAGCCTCTTTTCCTCTCTCTCTCTCTCTCTCTCTCTCTCTCTCTCTCTCTGTCTCTCTCTCTCTCTCTCTCCTTTTTTCTGAATGGATGATTCAAAAATCTGTATCCACACACAGTAAAAAGGTTCCTTCCACAAACAAACCTAAAGCCCTCACCAGAAACCAAACCTGCCACCTGCGACTAGCCACCTGCTACCTACCACACACTGATCAGTGGCTTTGTCTTCCAGAACTATGAGAAAAAGGCCATCTTTTGCATAAGCCACCTGTCTTAGAATCACAGATTTTGTGCAATGGATCAACAGTATGCTGTATATAATAAACACATTTAACCCAAAAGAAATTTCTCAGAAAAAAGATCAATGGATACTAATTAATATTCCACGAAATGAGAACCCAAAAAGCAAGTGGAAGTAGTTATCCTATTTTCAGATGAGGTGGATTTCAGGGCAAAAACAGATGAGGCAAAAAGATTACTACAACTTAATAGGAAAAAAAAACAATTATAAACATACATGAACAAAGCACTGGTGAAACAACTTTATAAAACAAATATCATTGGATATACAATATCAGATTAATAATATACTATTATAGTAGAAGACTGTCACACACCACTGTCACAAATAAATGAAATAAACAAGAAAAATTCAACAGATGATTGTTGAATCAAACATTTGAACAATAGGCTTAATATATACCTCTACACAGTGTTTCACCCAATGACAACAGAATAAGCATTTTTATAGGAGCACATGAAAGTGTCTTCAAAATAGACGATACTCATTATTCAAACATACTTTAGTACATAGAAAAGAACTGAGATTATCCTCTGCATACAGTATCACAGTACAGTGAAGACAATTCACTGATAAAGACACTATAGAAATATACAAATGTATGGAAATTAAACAATGCAATCTTGGGCAATCAATGGATAATAGAAAAAAAAACCTGAAGGAATAAATGGACTTTGAGAATCTAAGCCTAATGCCAGTACAACATACCAGAACAAAGGAGACACAATGAAGACAGATCTAAGACAATGCATACTTCTGAATGCCCACAATGGAAAAACACAGTAGCCTGAACCAACAAAGAATGTAATGATATACCAAAATGCCCTAGAAAAATGAGAACAATAAAATCCATAGCTAATATAAGGAAGAAAGTTACAAAGATCAGAGGAGAAATTGAGACTCAAGAAAGCCTCAATGTAAACAATCAATGAATAGATGTGCCGGTTCTTTGAAGAACATAAAAAATATACAAACTCTTAACTAATCTTATCAAAAAAGGAAAGACCCAAATCAATGTAATTACAAATACATAAAAGGTAAGACCAGAAAGGACACCAAAGGGATACAGAATACTATTACCAACTGCTCAAGAAAGGTGTGTTGTCACCACATGCCATGCTGGCCCTGTCCTTGGGGTGCACTGAGGCATGGTGGTGCATGCTTTTAAGCCCAGCACTTATGAGGCTGAAAACAGGAGGATCACTATGAGACCAGTCTGTGCAGTGAGACCCACTTGACCCGGTGCTGCAATAAATTAGAGAATTTAGAAGACATGAGTAGATTTGTAGACTACAATTAGAAAAAATTGAACCAAGAAGATTGAAACTCCAGAATAAAGTAATAACAGGCTGTGAATTTGAAGAACTAATTAAAAATCTGCCAAGTTAGAAAAGTCCACCAAATACATCACTGAATTCTGTAAGAAATTTAAGGAAGATCTAAATCAATACTCCTCAAATTAGTTAATCAAATTGAAAGTCAAAAATATCTACAAATCATTTCTGGAAGCCAGAATTACCTTGAATCCAAAACCAGATAAGAATCAAGCCAAAATGGTACCTATGGGCAATCTCTCTAATGAACACAGACACACAAATACTCAACAAGATGGTGGCTAACACAATGCAAAAAAGTCACTGAAAAGATCATAGATGATAAGCATGTTGTCTTTATCCCAGCAGTGCAGTGTGGAGGACCCACCCAGCAGCTCTCCTTGAAAGAAGAACGACTGTCTCCATTTTGACTGAGCCTGATCCTATTTCCTTGTATTGTTGTGTAGAGAGCTGGCTAGGACTTCTGTTTATCCTTCAATTAGCCTTAAGCAATGTGTATTGGTCTAGCTGAGGTGATGGTGATGGTCTTTGAAGGTGGCACGCGTGTTTCCCTGATAAGCTTGCTGCTCCTTAATGTGAGCCAGGTCGAGACAGGATGGTAGAGCTAATGCTCCACGCTGTCAGCCGGGATCAAGCCTCAAGAAAGAGGCTATGACTTCCTGGGGCTTGAAAGACTACATCAAAGCTGAAGCACCAGACTTTCCAAAACATTAAACATTATATAATGCGGATCACTTTCTGCATATCCTGTCTGCCTATGGCAGAGGTAAATTTAGGCCACCCGCCTAGCTCAGCTCATAGTAGTCATAATCCCATGATTCTCAGTAAATCCTCCTCAAGCCACTCCCCCACTGAATAAAAACTGGGTGAGGCCCTGGGTAGCTCTCCTGGTTCTGGGAAGCCATCTTCGTGGCTGGACCTAGAGCCCCTTGACTCCCCGATGATTAAAAATATAATTTAGTGTCCTCATTTTCGCCGTGGGCTGCATGGAAAGTGGTAGATTGGAATCAACTTGATGGGATTCCAATAACGTAACTTTGGGATTACAAATATTGGTTTCTTGGACTGAGACGAGGACCAGGAAGTGTCTCCTACAGTGCAGTATGACTCAAGATACACTAATCAATTTACCACTCTCCTATGATGATGTCTTGAACTGTTTCAGGACAATACTTAGAATGGGATCTCTGCTTTGGAAGGAATTTCTATATTCAGTCTTTTGATGAATCTCCATTATGATTTCCACAGTGCTTGTGTTAGCTCTTATTTCTACAATAATGCAGAGGTGTTTCCTTTTTCTAAAACCTCTTCTGCATTTGTTATTTTCTGGTTTTTTCATGATGGGCATTCTTTCTGGAGTAAGGTGGAATCTCAGTGTCATTTTAATTTGCGTTTTTCTAATGGTAAAAGATGTACAATTTTTTTATGTGTTTCTTGCCCATCTGTATTTCTTCTTTTGAGATGTATCTATTCATTTCAGCATCCAATTTTGTGATTGTTTCTTATTTGGGATAGCATTATTTTTTGAGTTCTTTGGATACTGTAGATATTAATCCTCTCAGAGTAGTAACTGACAAAGTGATTGAGGTCAAATCAAGTGAGAAATGGAGTGGTGTTATGACTTTTACTCAGCTTATTCTTTCCCGTGATGCAATCTGACTTTATTTATCAGAAGGTACTGTCCACCAATTCAGCTTATTTAGTTGAACTAGAGGGGACCCATCCAGCATTTTGAAAGAAGGACTTCCTACTGGTCATAAGCATGAGCAGTTCCAGCTCTACATCAATCATGAATATGAAAGTTCCTTTGTCAGTCTTCCCCTTTTATCATGGACCCTTCTAGGCTATCCTACTAATAGGCATGAGTGTGTTATATAGAGTACATGGAGGGAGGAAGGATAAAGGGAGGAAAAGTTTATCAGTGAAAACAGAATGAAAAAAGACAAAAATCTATACATAATGAACAGACAGGATGCTTTCAGTTTTTCCCTATTTAATACAATGTTTTTTTTTTTTTCTTTTTGGTGCAAGGTCTCACTATGCAGCCCACATTCATAGTGATCTTCCTGCTTTTTGCCTCCCACGTGCTGGGATTACAGGCGCTCGCCACCATGCCCGAACTGCATCCCAGCTCAGTGCACCCGAAGGCGGGGCTGGCGCAGCTTAATCCAATGTTGGTAGTATGCTTTCCATGAATAACTTTTATCAGATGGAGAAAGAGCCTTTCTATAAGTATTCTTTTCAGGGTTACTTTTTATCACAAATGGATGTTGGGTTTTGTCAAAGACTTTTCTGTGTCTATTGAGATTATTGATTATGCTGTTATTTTGTCCTTGTTTCTGTTCATGTGATGTGTCATAGTCAACTCTGTAGTATACTGTGGTATTTACTTGCAATTAAAAAATGTTTTCATTTTGCAAGGAGTCTGTGGGGAAATCAGGACCAATTTAGAGATAAGGAACTCAGGCCCGCTCTGACTCATAACATAAAGAAATCCTCGTTTCTAGGGAACTTAAAGGATAGGGCATTGGAACGCCAAGCCCTCTGAGAAGGACAGGTCCTTCCCCTTTGTTCTCAAAAGAAGCAGAGTGTTCTTGTTTGAGTTTCAGAGGAAGTGGCTAGAGTCCAATAATAATTAACCCTAGCCGGGCATGGTGGCGCATGCCTGTAATCCCAGCACTCGGGAGGCTGAGGCAGGAGGATTGTTGTGAGTTCGAGACCAGCCT
>PVKA01050674.1:0-12595 GCA_004027165.1 Ctenomys sociabilis | reverse complement strand
TGTGTATATTACATCCCTTATATATAATAGGTACTTTATATGAAAACCATTTATCTAAAAGATCTACATTGTTTCCTGGTGGAACTGTGTCCAGTGTGTATAGAAAAAAATGCATGCATTGAGCCATAATAACATTAAGTGAATTTGTAAGAGTAAAACAGAATGGAAAATGCTTGAGGTGACCCACTTGTTTGGAGGCTGTTTGGCCTACTTGGGGCATTGACTGAAGTGCCTTATGATAAAATTGGAAGGAGGTGTGGCAGAAAATATCATAGTCCTTTGGAGCAAATCTTCTTGCTTACTATGACTGTGGACGGAGCAATACTAATATGACAACGCCACTGTGTTTGTTGCTCAATTTGGATTATTAATGGGGGTTCTAGGAAAGATCCTGGCATGGGACATTCCAGCACGAGTGCTGAACCACCCAGTCCAAAAGGTGAACGAAGATGAAGGGCAGCAAAGAGCTGTAATCAGTGTGGCTTTGCCACTCAGCAAGATAGGTACAGTGGACCAAGGTCTATCTTTGCAAAGACTGACGGAAACTTTGAGTTTTGTAGATAAGGAGATCAAAGGCAAGAGTTGCAATCTGCTGGGCTGTGGGTTTGCATAGCTGGCAGAGTGGTCAATGTTGGTCAGTCAAGGATTCTGGTTGATGATTATCTCAGGACAGGTTCTGCAGGCCATTCTGATCAATTCCTCAGGACCCACGGGGACACTCTGGTTCCCAGAAGGGAACTGATCCTCCCTATGTCAGGGCTGGGCTCAGCCTCCATTCAGGGCTGGAGTGATTGCCTGCTCCTGGGGGCAGTGATTTCCTGGAGGACCGGGTGTGGGAAGCGGAGCTTCTGCTGGGATCCAGGGACTGCAAGACCAGAATAATGATCTGAGTCTTCCTAGAGCTGGCCCAAGGTGTCTGGAACTGGGCTTCACAAATCCTGGACACTGAATGTCCCTGCAACTCATAGCATAAGTTCCTATCTTGGTACCCTCAGTGAAGAAGGAATGGTGAAAAAGGTTAGGTAAGTTTAAGGCCAATAAATTCTGGCGATTCTTTCTGTAGATGTGAGGCTGTCACGTGTCAAAGAAACATCACACTAATGGATCCTCTTGTTCTTGGAAGGGCATGGAACTAAACTCTCTGAAAGAATAAAAATAAATAAATCAACTCTCTGATCTAGGGAGCTCCTTCTTGGTTTGACCCTGGGCTTCCAGAACCTCCAGGACTTCGGCACCTAAGAGTTGAACACTGAGAGATGTAAGAGCGAGAAGGGGCCAGAACAATTTTGCTCTTCCACTACCTAGGCCCGTGGACAAGGGCAATGACAGCTTCCTGTACCCAGCAGGATGGGGGTGAGGAGCCGAGCTTTGTGGGGTGCTGAGGTCCAGAACAGAGCCCTGTCTTTGGATTCTGGGCACCTACACCTGAGTTCTGGGATCTCAAGCTTGAGCCTGCTTTACATCTTAGTCTGGTCTGTGTTTAAATGAAAGCTCCCTCATTTTGGAATCGTAGGATTGGTTGTAGTTCTGGTGGGCGGGGCAGAGAGGGCAGGGAGGGCAGCATTTGAGGCTCATAAGGAGCTCAAAAGCCAGGTCCTTCCACTTTGCTCTCTGCCTACAGTTGGAGTTAGGAGATCTTCCTGCCAGGATCCCTCCTGAGTGCCACTGTAGCAGCACCATGCCTATGATCTTGGGTTACTGGGACATCCGGGGGGTGAGCTAGGGTTTCCTGATAGGTGGGAGGGGGATTTGGTGGACACAAAATGAGCTGTGGTCTTGTATTCTACAGTCTGGATCCTCTTCAGTAGAAGCTTGAGCTTTCTGTTCATCCCACACAGGCGACCTATGCTTTCCGGTGTGTTTGTGTGTGTGTGTGTACGGGAGGGTGGTGACTGCTCTCTTAGAGCACCCGAAATCTTACACTCAGGCATAATCAGGTCCCTCCACCTCTGACTTCTGCCCCTGGCAATCTCCCCAGCTGGCCCATGCCATCCGCCTGCTCCTGGAATACACAGACACCAGCTATGAGGAGAAGAGATACAGCATGGGGGATGGTAATGGCTCCCTCCTGCCCAGACCCTCTCTATCCTGCTGGCTTGTGCTGGCTATCCTGCCTTGGCTATTGGGTACAGATGGCCGAAACCATGATCCCTCTAGAAGCTTCCTCGAGTGGCTCTTTGGTCACCCAGGGAAAGTGTGTGGGAATGGAGTGCCCGGTTGCACTTGATCTGTGAATGGATCAGATCCGCCGCCATACTTGCCTAATCCTCTTGTAAGCCTTAGTCCTGTTGGATCCACAGGCCTCGGAGACACACTTTCCCTTGCAACCTGGGAATGGGAGGCCCAGTGGCTTGGATTGTAGTTGTGCTGTGCTCAGGTTCCTGTCCCTGCCTCTTTGGGAAGCAATAATGGACCCAAGAATGATGTGTCTTCACTGTGTGTTTTCCACCACAGCTCCTGACTATGACAGAAGCCAGTGGCTAAATGAGAAGTTCAAGCTGGGCCTGGACTTTCCCAATGTAGGTGAGGGGTCAAGTTAGGGTTTGGGAAAAGTACAGTCTTCTGTATGTCATCCCAGTATAAATGGGCTGGGATCAGATCTGCTGTGGAGCCCTGCTGTTGCTTGATTGTCTACGCTTTCTGCCTTCCTTCCTCCTTCATTTTTTCTGCAGTCTATTTCTGTAGGCTGGTGCTGGCAAGCCAGGTCTTGGGAGAGCCCTTAGTCACAGAAAGGGTGCTGGGACCTATAATCCCACCTGCCCTTTCCTGCTTGTCCTGCAGCTGCCCTACCTCATTGATGGGAGTCGCAAGCTCACCCAGAGCAATGCCATCATGCGCTACATCGCCCGCAAGCACAACCTGTGTGAGTAGGGCCAGCTGCCGGGTATGGGGGTGGATAGCAGCCATGCACTTGCAGTTGATGGGGTGGGATGCTAAGTGTGAGTGTATGTTATGAACATCAGGTGGAGAGACGGAAGAGGAAAGGATCCGTGTGGATATTCTGGAGAACCACATTATGGACTTTCGATTTCAACTTGTAATAGTCTGCTACAGCCCTGATTTTGTGAGTTTCCCCGTAAGGGTGGACCACATATAATTTGGAGCACAGATTTGACTTTTGCCTTTAGCATTAGAACACTTTGTTGGGCCTGCATTTGGTAGGTTTTCTACCCTACAATGATAGCCTCAATATCCTGTGAAATCAACACAGTTAATCAATCTCCAAACATCCTAGGGGAAAGCCCAGATTCCCACTTTGGACAATTCCTTTCAATACTGAAGTTGTATTTTGAATGTTCTCTGCCTCTTTGACCATGATGTTTGCCATGGGCCCCATTGCTGAGAGCTTCACATCATCTGCCTGCTCCTTAATTTTATGAGTCAGACTCTGTGATGGCAAGGCGAGTACATGGAATGCAATTCACCCTTCTGTGAGATCTGCCCAGAGCTTTCTCCAATGCTCTGTCCCTGATGAGGACCTTTTCCTGGTTTTGTGGTCAGCCTGAGGGCCTCTTTCTTTCAACATGAGATATACCTAACCTCCCCCACCTAACTCAAATATCAATTCCACTTCTCAGCCATCCACTGAGTCAAATGTTTCTCATTTCCTGGTTTCCTTTTGTCTCTCTGAATGCAGAAGATACCTGGGTGCAGAGCCCAACATGCCCTCCTGGCACTCCTGAGTGCCACCTAATGGAGCAGCTTTGCAATCAGTGCATAGAGATTCCGACAAGGAGTTCTTTCTTCCTTTTCTTTCTATCACCTCTGAAAGAAGGTGGCTTGTATCTGTGGAGTCTACTAAGCACTGAAGCATTACATGGAATCCCACACCCAAACTCAGTTCCAGTGGCAGGGAAGTTGGCTGCTCTGCTCTGGGCAGCTGGGACACAAGACCCTCTGTGGGGTAACTTGTGCCTGATGATTGTGCTGCCCAATGTTTGTCCCAGGAGCAGAAGAAGCCGCAGTTCTTGGAGGGCCTCCCTGAGAAGATGAAGCTCTTCTCACAGTTCCTGGGCAAGCAGCCTTGGTTTGCAGGGAGCAAGGTAAGTGGGAGGTGATGGGGAGCGGCACTTGCGTTTCTTCCTGGGCGCGGAGCTTCCAGCCCACTCATCATCTTTCTGCGCAGATCACCTTTGTGGATTTCCTGGCCTATGATGTCCTGGACCAGCACTGCACTTTCGAGCCCACGTGCCTGGAGGCGTTCCCTAACCTGAAAGACTTCATGTCTCGCTTTGAGGTGATGAGCCCGACCTCCTCATTCCTATGCAGCCTTGTCTCCTTGTCCCCTTCTGTATACTTTCTTGGTCTTGGACAGATAAAGAATATTTAGGATTGACTGAGCACTGACTTTGTATGCCAAGAGCTTTGCTGACATCTTACATTTTTCCTCTCAAATTCATCATTACATCACTGCTAGAAGGTTAATAGAACAGCTCACAGAGATTGTGGAGTTATTTGTTGAACATTGCAGTACTAGGGAAGTTTATGCTATCTCTCTGTCCTCATGGGCTCCTTAGGCATCAGGATGTGCTTCTCTTCATTTTGTGCTCAAAGTGGGAGCTTTAGGCCCTTGTGCAGCTGGGTTTCCTGCCCAGCCCACTTTGGAGTATGGGACAGCACAGACATAATGATTACACGTGGCAGAGGGCACCAAGACCTCCTGGGTGTAGTTGGAGCTGGGCTGAGTACACGCCTGGGTTCCCTGTTCCTGGATGTTATCTTTACCTGCTGTATGGTTGGGGGCAATCCTTCTCTCTCTTGTTTTCCTGATTTCTTCTAATGCCCCAATTTTCCACTTGTGAAATGTGAAGGACACTAACTTTTACTCCTAATCACTGAAATTCTCTGTCTCCTCAGTATGTGGCTTTGTGTAAGTGTCAGAGAGTAACGCAGAGACCCCGTAGGTGTGCTGGGTCAGGTTACCCAGGGCACCAGGTACATCTGACTGTGGGGGACATTGCCAGCACTTGGGTTATGGACAGCACAACTGGGCCTCACTGAAGAGTTAATCATGTATCACCCAGAGTTCACTTGTTTGAACCCAGCAAAGCCTATTTTATTAGAGTTTAGACTTCCTGATTTTCAGCTGAAAGCTGCACTCCTCTGGCCCCCCACGCGAAGGGACATACTTTTTCAGCTCATTCTTATCAGCCCAGGTCCAGGCAGAGTGGCCTTGGAGATATTGCAAGTGCTGGCGATCGTGTGAGGAAGGGGAGGGGAGGGAAGAGTGCTGAAACCTGAAGTCAGCTCACCCATGAAAACCTGGCTATCTGAAGCATTTATGGAATGACTGGATCACTTTTCCTAGTAAAATGGTGCGCAGCACACCTGAGTGGGTTTCCATGTATTCTGCTGTACCAGAGACAGAGGAGGTATTTTGTGGTCGAGTGTGACTTGGATGTGTATGGAGGAAGACAGCTCCAACTCTCTAGTTTAGGAGACTTTTTAGAGGTGGTTGGTCCTTTCTCTGTAGGCCCTCTTCCATTCTCCATGTACATTCAGGATTTGCTGAGTCACTGTGTGAGATCAGGGTCCTTCTCCAAGCACACGGGCCTGATCTCAGACCCTTTGCTTTGCGTGATCCTTTTACTGTGGTATCGCAGGCAAGCAGCAGCCTCAGTGTGGGAAAGGAGAATGTTTTTTACACAGGAAGAATAACAGAGCCTTGGGTGAGGAAGCAGGAGTGTAGCAGAGACAGCACACACCAGAGAAAGCTTAGGCGAGCTGCTTTGCCCAGCCTGTTTTCTCTTGGAAGCTATGGGAGACAGAGGCAGTTATGTTCATCAGTCTGTCTCTGTCCTATGATGATGACAGGACCTATTTTGGGAGGGCATTTGGGAGAATTTTATTCATCCATACTTTAATGGCTTGTGAGTATCCCAGGGTGCAGTTGCTTGAACTCAGGGGCTTCACTCCTGAGCTTTGATTCTTTCTCTCCCTTTCAGGGCCTGACGAAGATCTCAGCCTACATGAAGTCTAGCCGCTTCCTTCCCAGTCCTATGTATTTAAAACTGGCCAAGTGGGGCAACAAGTAGGGCCATGTCATCCTTCAAGACAGAAGAAGAGCTGTCATGGCACCTGCCGGCCCAGGCCCTGGCAGAGCTGCTCCCCCAATCCCTGTTGAGTCTTGCCAGCCTGTTTTTCTCCTTTCTCCTCCCTTCTCTTCTGAAGGCCTTATTGCCACCCTTTCTGCAGTGACTTCCCCCATAGGAAGGGCTGTGTCCACCTCTGCCCCCCCGTACTTGTGCAGAGCTCCCCTGCCCTTTCTCCCTGTCTTCAGTCCATCTGTATCACCCCCGCCCTGTGTTGAGCCCAGCTGAGTCTGCGCTTCCCAGCACCACCGAGCAGATCAGCAGGGCCCTGAACCGCCTGCACGCGGGCAGCAGTCCTCAGTGCAGCGGCTCCCCAAGCCCTATTTTGGCTTGATCTGGAAATCCCTCTTCTGTGTTTTCAAGACATTTTGCTGTTAACATCTCGCACTCTATTAAAATTGCTGTATGTGTCCAACTCAAAGTGTGTTGAGCATAAGATCCAAACCATGTTGACTGTGTTTTCTGGTGTGCACAGCATTGTTTGACATAGCGGATGTTTTCATAATTGGGAAACTTGTAAGTTTTGTTCTCGGGGCAGCTCTGGAGGGCCCGTTGAGCTGGTATTGGAATCCACACCTCCTTGTACAGCTATCTTATTGTTGAAGTGGATGTAGAATAAAGTGCCAAAGATTCTATTTGGTTAGATAGAGGACCAGTTTTCTCACATAAGCCTTAGTAGCCTCCAGCTGACCTCAGGAGAAAGTGGCCTACAATGTGCAGGGCTGGTTTGCTTGGCTAGAGTGTAGCAAGCTATGCAGTTTGGGGTTGGCAAATTGTATCAGCTCAGCCATACAGGAGAAGGACTAGATGGAGAAACCTCTGCCGAGCAGCTTGTGGAAACAGCAGTTGTACTGTGTGTGCTGACCTTGGTCAGCTTAAAGTGTAGCTGGTAGCAGATTTGAAGAGATTCCTGATGAACTTTGTCCATAGAATCAACTCCCTCCTGAAACTAATAAATGGAGAGCCATCAGTGTGATCTGAAGGTCACTGCAAAATAAATGATTGCTGAAAATATAAAGCAGAATGCCATTGAAGCTAAAATTTTATGATCTAGTAAGAGAAAAATTATATAAAGTGACAGCTGTTAAGATTTAATTTAGAGGCAGCCATGATAAATAAATAGGAAAAATACAAGTTAACATGAAACTATGATGAAAGTTAAGTAGATAAATACAAATATTAAACCACAATAAAACACAATCAGGCCCACAGCAAAGGTCACAAACAGTCCCCAAGAGGCCGGTCCTTCAAGGTCTCTCCTAATTCCTCTAGTGGATTTGCATGGACCACAGCTAGTTAAGGATTGAGGCTATTCTCTCACAGAGCTTCATGTACAAACGAACCACTGATATCACTTGGACAAGCCCTGTGAACAGAGATGTCTCTGGTCAAGACATATAAATGCCAATAAGCAGATGCCAAGATGTTCACCACTGCCGCTAAGTAGAGAATCCGAATCATGCCTTTGTGAAGCTGAGCACATCTGAGGAGCAGGTGGTTTCTAGTCTGACTTGAATTCACTTGTAGGTCTTTCTTTTTTTTTTTTTTTTTTTGTCTTTTTGAGACAGGGTCTCACTATGCAGTTCAGGCTGGCCTTAAACTCACTTTGTAGCTCAGGTTGGTCTCGAACTCACAACAATCCTCCTGCCTCAGCCTCCCAAGTGCTGGGATTACAGGCCTGCGCCACCACGCCCGGCTCTGTAGGTCTTTCTTTACTGAGGTTTTTCCACATGAGATTAGCATTTGAGTTAGTGGAGGAGAGGGTGGCACACCAGTGTGAGTGGGCATCGCACAATCGGCAGGGTCCTTCAGAACCAGGAGGAGGGCGGAGGCACGTGAATTTGGTTTCTCTGTGACTCTGGCATTTACACTTTCTTTCTGACTGAAGCATCCTTTGTCTTCTGACCAGAATGCATCACAGCTGTCTTCACTGCCGTAGCTCGCATATGGCATATCATGGGGTTTCTCTACCAGTGAGATCACATGAGCCGATTGTTCGTGTGTGTACCTGTATCTAGGTAAAATTTCTAGCATAGGTATGTGTATATGCATTCCTTATATGTTATAGGCACTTGATATGCCAAACCATGTATCTAAAACATCTATTTTTTTCCCTGTAGAACTGTGTCTTATAGAAAACAGATACATGAATTGACTGTAAAAATCATAAGTGAATTTGTTAAAGCCAAACAAAACCCTAAATTGTAGAGGAGACCCACTTATTTGGAGGCTCCTTCTACTTGGGGCACTGACTGAAATGCCTCAGGATAAAATTGCAAAGAGTCATGGAGAAAAAAAAATCATCCTTCCTTGGGTAAATCTCCGTGCTCCCCATCAATATTTGAAGACTCCCCTTAAAACATCTCTCTGACTACACATTTTGCCTATTCTCTGTGCAGGAGGATGTCTGGGAAGTTCTCAGAGTTCTTGAACACAGGGAAAAGGGCCATGACTTGATAACTTCCACCACTGTATTCCATCGCAGCTGTGCAACCCCCAGAGTCGCGTCCTCCCTGTCTTGTATCCTGAAGACTGGCTGCCTGGCCTGCCCAACTGATCACCAGGTTCTCTGCCCAAGTGCCTTTCTCTCTTGCCTGGGGACACAGGGGCTGCACGATGGCTTCTAGACCCTCCTGCAGTGGCGTCTCAGGTTTCCACCTTCCCCGGGCCTCAGTGGGTGCTCTGGTCTCCCTCCTGCTAGCAGAAATTTCTAGACTGTATTTTTCCAGCTACTGACCCTGGCTTGGTCACTTCCTTGTTCTTAGACACATTATCTAGCACTCATGACAAAATGGGAGAGACATTTGTTTTGGCTCAGTTTTAAAAGTTTCAGTCCATGCTTTGCAGGAATAAACACAGCGACCTTGCTCACTGGACCAGGATCCACCTCCAACAGCAAACAGCAAATGGCTCTGAGCTCATCCAGCAATGAGTACAATGCTCCATGACCCAATCACTTTTTTATTTTTGTTTCTTATTGTTTGGTCTTTTTGCAACAGGGTCTTACTAGGCAGTTCAGGCTGGCTGTGAACTCACTTTGTAGCCCAGTCTAGCCGCAAACTCTCAGCGATCCTCCTGCCTCAGCATCCTGAGTGCTGGGATTACAGGCAGATGTCACCATGCTTGGCCCAATCACTTTTTAAAAACCCTACATCTAATGGGATCTTTCTTCTCAGCCTGCTGGGAATGAATGATGAGTTGGTGGCTTGTGGGAGCAGGTTGCATGGGCCAAGGCTGCAGAGCAACCAGACCCTACCTTTTTCTGCTCAGCCATCTTCATAAAATCAGAGCCTGTTTATGACGGTGGCTGTTTTGTGAGCCCACATTTACCGGCAGAATGCCATTGGGTTACTGGGACATTTGAGTGTGGAGAAGGGGTTCAGCTAGGCAAGGGCTTGAGGGAGTGGCTAGTACTTGGGGCACTGATGCCTGCCAATAGTTTCTCTTCAGGGCTTGCTGGAAACAGGTGCCTGTACCTCTCCAGAGGGCTTTTGAGTGTACAGTGAGCAAGTATAGGTGTACATGTGTGTGCATGGCAGTAATGGGATTAAATGTAAAGGTGATCGGCCTACCTGGAGGAAATGAAACAGCATAGTTAGGGCCCCTGCCTGGGTGAGGTGTGTTATAGGCCATCTCTCCCAACTGGCTCACACCATCCACCCGCACCTGCAAAACACAGGTTGGAATTATGAAGAGACACACAGTGGAGAAGACAGTGCCTCCTCTCGTCAGGTCCTGGATAATGTTGCTGATTGTTATGCAGCAACCCGTGTCCTGGACACCTGTTGCTCGGCTCTGCAGGCCACTGCCAGTTGGAGCTAAAGGCTTTTCCCTAAATCCCTCTGAAAGTGTAGTTTGCCTTCATACAGCAGGCTTCTAGGAGGGGATTCCTTCTTGGCCCTCTAGCAGTAATGGATGGAGTTTTTCCTTAGACCTTTCCTAAGCTTCTTTAATTCTTGGTTATATAGGGTCCAGAGATATGGCAAGTGTTTTCACCCTCAATCTTGGAATGAGAGCTTGAAGCCTCTAGTCCTGAAGCTTCATCATCGTTACCGCTCCCTCACACACGACAGTACACTGTTCCCAGGTGCCCTGCCTGAGAAGGACCTGATGGGGCGGGGTTCCACCTTTCCCCTCTCAGTAGCTGCAACTCCTGGCCTGTGTACAAGGCCTTGAATCCAGCCACTGCATTCCAGCCCGTGAGCCTGACCACTGTGGGACAGGCATATCTGAATTTGGCAGAGCTCTCCCACGCCTTCAGAGAACTATAAATCCTGCGCCTGCACCCAAAGTCACTAAAGTGCTATGGGCTTCATTGTGGCTGACTTCCACTGAAGAAATTGCGCCAATTCTGCTCTGTGTGTCTGCTGAGAACCAAAGCTGATGCACTTGTACACGTGGTAGCCCTGCACACACCTGCAGCTAAAAGGCTTTCAGAATGAAAACCACCCTATAGAATAGGAAAGAGAGACTGCTTTAGCAGATCTCAGTGCAAGCATGAAAGCCAATAAACATGACACCACCGAAGGAATAAAATAATTCTCCACTCCTTGATCCAAAAGGGTGGAAATTACACATTTCCTGAAAAGGAATTCTAAATAATGATCGAACATTTAACTAGATATAAGGGAATACAGGCAGAAAATGTAAGCTAGGCATGGTGGCACACACCTGCAATGCCATCACTCAGAAGATGGAGGAAGCAGGATTGCTGTTAAGTTTGAGGCCAGCCTGGAATACACAGCGAGTTCAAGGCTAGTCAGAAATGGATAGTGAGACACTGTCTGTGAAAAATCCAGAGAACAGCAGCAATAGCACAAAAAAGAAAACCAAAACTTAATGAAATCATGAAAATAACTTTGTCTGAATGAGAAAATAGTCAAGTAATTATAAAAACATATGAAATAGGAACCTGAGAAGAAAAGAATTCAATGATGAAAAACCAAATAAAAATCAATTGAGTACTTCATTAGTAGTGAGAGCAAGCTTAATTAATTTCTCATTTCAGATTCACATCTTCTGAAATAACCCTGTCAGAAGGGGAAAAGGACGAAAAAGAATGGAGGAAGTCTATAGGGTTTGTGGGACACCATGAAGTGGACAAATACTGTCATTCTGATGACTTTGGAGGTTGGGAAGACATGAACAAATGCCTAGAAATGCTATTTAACAAAGTAATCCCTGAAATCTTGGAAATCTTGGGAAGGAAATGGACATTTACACTTCTGAAGCTCACGGGAGCCCAAACATAGTGCAAAGAAATTCTTTTCAAAGTGCCTGCTTAGACAGAGGGCCGGGGCAGGGGATTCAATACCCAGCATGCAGTGTTGGCCTTGCTTGCAGGGTGCACTGAGATGGCGATTGAGACTAGGCATGGTGGCACGTGCCTGCAACCCCAGTGCTTGGGAGGCTGAAAACTGGAGAATCACTGTCCAATCTGTGTAGTGAGACTGAGTACAAGTAGACCCTGTACTAAATACATAAAAGAAAAGAAAGAAATTATTTCCAAAGCAGACTGTAATCCAACCATCAGATGTCAAAGATCAGGAAAGAACACTCAATGCAGCCAAAGGAACTTGCCTAATTATAGAAAGAGAGTACCCATTAGGCCTTAAGCAGATTCTGAGCAGAAACACCGCAGGCCAGAAGAGAATAGGATGACAGATTCTAAGTGCTGGGTTTAGGGTAACAATTGTGATCTTAGAATACTATACCCATGGAAAGTATCCTTCAGAAGTGAACAAAGGCTTGTGATATAGCTCACTGGTAAAATGCTTGCCCAGCATGTGAAAGGCCCGGGTTCAATCTCCAGCACTGAGGGAAAATAAAAGGGAAGAAAGAAAGGAGTTAGTTTCTCCCAGTCAAGCAAAAGTTGAGGGAATCAATCACCACTACATGGATCCTACAAGGAACTGTAAATGGACTGGCTCATGTAGAAGCACAAGAAAGAATAACAGGCCTGGGGGATTTAGCTCAGCAGCACAGCACCCGTCTGGCAAGTATGAGGTTCTTAGTTTGATTCCCAGTACAAAAAAAGAATGAAAATAACTATCATGAAAACATGTGTAAGTATAAATCTTACTGATAGAGTGTACTAATTATCAAATTCATAATACTTAGTTTATAAATAATATTTCATATCTCTATTATTAAGGTTAAAAGACAACACTATCACTGTAAAAAACAATAAGGAACATGAAATATGGAAGCAAAAATGCAAATTTTGGGGCAAAGATGAAATTTTAGAGAATGATGAAATTTTTAAGTGGAATCTCCACTTAAAAAGGACAAAGGAGTCGCCGCCTGCGGAGGGCGGGCCGCGATCAAGCTTAGGTCGGGCACTCACACAGCGGCTGGCCCACGGCTAGCGCTGCTGAGCTCCACACCCGCGGGCAGTACGGCGGTACCTGTCATTGCGTGCGCGCCTGCAGCTTGGCCTTACATCCAACCCCGCCCGACCATGGCTTCGGCTTTGGAAGAGTTACAGAATGATCTAGAAGAAG
>PVKA01050673.1:0-12595 GCA_004027165.1 Ctenomys sociabilis | reverse complement strand
GATATATAAGTTTTAATCTATCTGGGTCTTAACCATCCAGCAGAAAAGTATAAAAGTATAAAAATGAAGTATACATCGTGAGCCCATAATATTAAGCTGAGCTGTAAATGGATATGGTCGACAATTTCTTTGAATAACTCCCTATGGTTGCAGAATGCGGGACTGTGTTGGATTGTGGTGTCGAGTTCAAGCACCTAAGATAGTTGAATGTCAACGGAGTGCCCACTTTTGACAGGTGTAGACAAAGGAAGGGTTGTAGAAAGAAAAAATCATCCTGTGTGTGTATAGACAGTACAGTTGGGTTAGATAATGCTGTGCTTCTACATAATTCTATGAGAGGCAAGACCTGCACTATTGGTGGTGGGACAGGATATTATGTCGGCTTTTAGTGCTATGGTCATCCACTAGGTAAATAATTATTGAATCTGTGATATAATTCAGCCACATAAATACCTGTAAATATAATATCATGTATGCACCTTCTACAATACCAAAACATTATGAAAACAGTTTGCAATGTATTATTTCATCGACTCTGTATGGTTATGGTGTTTTGAAACTGTCTGATTGACATTTGTATTTCAATAAAATAAAAATAAATGGAAAAAAAATTAAAAAAAAAAAAGATTATGTGACTTTGTCTCACTATAATTCCCCAAATGATGTCATCTAAAGAGTATAACATTGTCCCCTTACCTCCTTATTATAATGCAGACCTAGGCAAAATGAGTTTATGCTTTTAGTAGCAGAAAGCATATACTAAAAATAAGGAAGTTCTACTTCTATTGTAATGGAATTTGAAGGACAAACATCACCAAGATGATATAAGGTTTCTCCTTTTTAGTTTCACAACTGCATCCTGAGGTAACCTCAAAGGCATATTTGAAGTAATTCTTTGTTTCAATCCATGAAGTACTGAAGTTTGGTCCTATCATTTTCTTGTCTATTTTTGTCAATTCTTTTTTTTAACCTTCCAGCTTAAGTTTTAAGTCTAATTCCTACTGAATCTATTCCATGCCTTACAGTTATTCTTAAAAAAAAAATTATCAGAAAATATTTCGAGCACACAGGAATGAATTTTAAATAATACACTGAAAATATATAGACTATTATACAGATTTACATAGTCTACTATATATACTTACATAGACTATGTGGGCCCGTCAAATTTTAGCATTTTTGGCTGTTGTTTCAGGGTACTTAAAAGAATAAAGACAAAGTGATACTGCCCACTTAATGACTTATATGTAGATGGCATGAATATATATTCACAGGTTGGACTGAGGGGCAGGCAGTGCCTGGAGCATGGGGCATGGTAATCCCACACTGAAGTGTTTACAGCTAAATGCGATGCTGAGACGTATAGTGGAAGGGGTATCGCATAGAGTAGAATGGTTCCCTCCTCTGTGTGTGTGTGTGTGTGTGTGTGTGTGTGTGCGTGCGTGTGTGTGTGTGTGTGTGTGTGTGAGAGAGAGAGAGAGACCTTCCTGTCTGGCAAGCCATGAGCCACTTTCCTCTGCCACGTGCTCCTGCTTTTGAGCCAGCCAATGGAAAGGGCTACAAACTGTGAGACAAAATAAACCTCTTTTGCCCTTAACTTGAGGTGTTAGGTATTATATCTCTGCAATGCAGAAAGTTATGAAATACTCCCTTACTAGAGCTAATGACTAAATTGTTTTGATGTATATTTTTTAGGAATGCAATTATAACTTCACTGCATAGGTATTCAACTACAAAAATGTTTAAATCAGGTCATTATATAATACTGTATGTACCTCCCTTTTCTGTGAATACTTTGTGACCCGTAAAAGATGCCATCATTTCATATTATTTTCTTTACTTTGTAACATAATTTCACAAAACTTACTATATGCCATTATGTCATGCAATTTTTTTTATCTTTGAATCAGTTTATAAACCTATATAACAGACTCTCTACTTAGCTATTACTACCTAAGTACCCAGGCATTTAGGGTGAACAGGATTAACTCGTTCACCTCGTCTCCCTTCTGTTCTTTTCCTTAATTTGTGGTAACAGAAAAAGCTTCACATGTCAGGTCAGAAAGTTGTCCTATATAAGAGGTCACCATAACACTGTTCTAATTATTCACTGATCCCATGCCTTTTATAATTAAAAATTTCAAAAATTACAAAACTTTATTTTCTGATTATCCTTTTAAGGGTTTTCTCAGCTATCAGTTTTATTTCAGCCATATTATGCTCAACTTCATCCCATGGTCTTCAGACACAACTCATCTGAAGGAGGAAGTAGCTTCAAATAATCCCCATGGTGTGAAGCCAAAGCACCGCACGGTGACAGAGTGACAGAAGGCTCTCTCCTAACTGGCACCTGCCTTTCCCAGCTTCTTCTCTGCCACTCTTTGCTTCATACTTTTCTTGATTAACACTGGAGTATTTTTAGCGCCCTATGTATATCCAGCTATTTTAGAACTGTGTACATTTGCTCTTCATTCTGCCGGAAGAGCCTCAAGATTCCCTCACTTGTCCTTTATTCATCTCTCATGGGTCTCTGCTTTTAGGATAGAGAAAATCTCCTCATCTTATCAATCTTCATGAATTGTAAACACTGTTGCCATTATCTCATGGTGCCTCAATAAACACTAGTGGTAGTGAACTGAATTTAAATGTGTTATCTTCATTAAACGTGCAGATTTGTGACATACATCTCTGAACAGTTGTTAAAGACAAAGTTTGTAGTTTGTCATTGATAATGTCATCTTTGCTGACATATGGAAGTAACTTATAGCTGTCTCTTTTAATTTCCTGCTGTCATGAATTACATTGATAGATTAACTCGAAGTTTTACTATCCTTGACTCTTACACACTTGGTGAAGCAGGACAGTACATAGCTAAGGCCATGAGCTCAGAGTCATACAGAGCTTAGACTTTAGCTTTATCACTCAGCATGTTGGTCCTGATGGAAAACCTACCTTACCTCTTTGCCCTCACAATCTGCATGCAATTCAGATCATAAAAGGAACTACATTTTATAATTGTTATAGACAAACATGATATGAAAGCATGGAGAAATTATCGCCTACTATGTAAATGATTCTTTTTAATTCATGGGCTACATTTAATTTGAGAAACTACATATCCTGCTCTCATGCAGAACTATTTTCTATGTGGTAAAGGTTAAGGGGAAAGATTAAAAAGTCATTTTTAGTTTTAAAATGAAGCTAGAAAGACAGAATAAATGGGAAAAATATTCAAAGTTTTCTATGGTATAGAATAAATGAATAAAATAGGCATCATTCATTTTTCAATGATTAGAACCAGTTGTTATAAAAGTGTTACCAGTAATTTTTTAAAAAATTCCTTGTGACATAAAAAATACAGACATATCACCCAGTATATAAATTAAAATTTTGAAGAGAAAGCCAGAAAAATGCCTGATATAAAATATTACTGAACAGTAAGCACATAAACAATCTCTATATTCGGGACATGCCACCTCTGTGCTTCTGATTTTAACACTGCAGCAAGAGCAGACCTCCGGCCCACACGATGAGCAGCTGCTGCACCACTGACTGCTTTAAGAGCTTCACCATCGCAGACTATGGTTTCTGAATGGCTATGTTCTGCATCATCTGTGAGGTTGACACAAATAGATACATGTGTTTATGTCCCTTGGAAAATCTGAATCAATGAGTTTAATTTCTTTTTATGACTAAGAACTACACTTGACATATTTTAACTTCCATTTTGCTTGAATTTTACCCCAAATATAAAGAACAATGAAAAAGAATAAAGTTATTAGACTTTGCAATTCATAGTGAATACAATCTTTATATTAGGGAGAAAACTACTGAATATTTAAATCATTTAACTTTATTGTAATAGTATTGACTAAATGTCTTACTTTTTAGTCTTTTATTTTTTGGCGGAAGCAGGTATTGAACTCAGGCCCTTGCCCTTGCCAGGTAAGCGCTTATTCCACTGAGCCATTTCCCTGGCCTCTTTTTAGTCTTTTTAAATATATAAATGCCAAAGTGTTTAATTCAGTACTTATTTTTTATGCTAAGATCAACTGTCAAGGATCAGAATATTTTCTATTGCAAAGATATCTTTATAAAACTTAGTAAGATTACTGGTTCCTTAGCTTAAGTTCTGTTGCTCTTTGAAGGTGGCATGGTTAGAAAAGAGTAGGAAAATAAAAAGGCTTTCCCTATCTGGAGAGAGGGAGAGGACAGAGGGAGACAGGAAGACAGATATATCTTAGCTCAATCATAAGAAGGCTAAAGGATTCTGAAGGTATCTCAAAACTATTTGTGAGTCTTTGTATCAAGTCTTTCTTTTTTTGAGTCCAGTTTTTTAGTCTCTCTCTTGCTCCTTCTCTCTCCGTCTCTCCTCTACTTGTATCTATAATATTTTAAAGTACATTAAGCCGTTTTCAAGATGGTAAACATGACATTGTAGAAATGAAATTGAACTTGTTATTTAAAGGTCAAATTTGAAACAATAAATCTAAATTTTTAAATTTAAACCATATAAAACTGGGAATTTATTTCTTTTTTTAAACAAATTACATGTAACAAGTTTTGTTTTCCTAGCCAGAGTTAAGGGCTATCTGGTTCTGTCTGTTGCCTTTTCTATGAGGCTGTGTATGTAGAGAGAGGACATAATTATATCATTCATAAGATGATATTAAATTATTAAGATGATACACACCAAATTATAGTAATGTGATTAGGGTTGTCATTTACATGTGTAACTTTTCATAGTAAAACAATAAATACTACATTTTTAAACTGACATTTTCAAGAAAGAACTTTTACTTTTCATTTTTCTTTTAAAAAGTACAAACTTAAAAAATCTCACAGATTAATACAGTGAGATACAGTGCAAACATCGAATTGCCTCCTTAGCATGAGACCCTGAAAGAAAAATGGAATCTGAAGGGCACAGTGTGTCTCCGGCCACACCACCCTGAGCACACCTGATTACAGGCATGCGCCACAGTACCCAACTCCAGGGCCAGCACCACATGCGGTACTGAGGATCAAAGCCCGGTCTTTTCACTTGCCAGTCAGGTGCTTAGGCCTCTGAGCTCACTCCCTATCCCTCCTCAGCTTAATTTAGAAGAGTTTCAATTTAAAATGAAACAATAAAATTAGTAAAGAAAATAATAGTACTCACATATTAGTTATAGTATCCCAGGAATAGTATAAAAAGAATCATGATAAAATAAAATTAAATGCCTAATTTCAAAATAAAGAGCATCCTTAAAAATTTTCAGTGTCTTGTGGATATATTACAATGGCTCTCTTAAAATATTTTTTCTATTTATTCATACACACACACACACACACATGCACACACATGCACAAATTATATATATATATAAAACATATTTTATATGTTTATTTTATATATATATATAATTTAGTAGCCTTATTACCATCTTGCTTAAAGTTGTAAGGAATTAATCATAGTTTATTGGTATCAAGATGCCCACTAACAGGCCTTGCAAGAGAAATGTCCCAGGGCTAACAGCCCAAGGGTCTTTGGTCACATTCTGAGACCACAGGGGACCTCAGTGATGGACAGCACATAGTAATTTGGAATTTCTCTGTCCACTGCTAAAACTCTTACTCAGTACCTTTCTCAACATGAAGATGCCACTTTAATTATCTCATTTAGGCAAAGAAGTGTCCATTAAAATGAAAATCTGAGAGAATAGTTAAGTCTTCCTTTTGGGAATGTTCACATTCAGTAATCTGCAATGTTCTACCACTTAAAGATTTAAGTCAGTAAATTCATGTGAAAGGTAAATGATCAAATACACCAAAATACTCAGATGTCATCAAGCATATTTCAAGGAATAATATCTCATTTGAAGCCTCATTTCAGCTATGGCTGGAAGGAAAATTAATGGTCAATTGAATTGCTAGAAAATGCCAATAATTGTATAAACCAACAAGACCATAAACAAGGGATAGGAGTAATATTAAATGCTAAGGCAAAAATTTAAATATTTACTAAGGTCACACTGTCGTGGCTGAGATTCAGTCCAAGAATGCCCATGTCCAGACTAAATGCATCTCTCCCCTGAGAGCCCTTATTTCATACAAAGGTGTGAAATTAAAGAGTAATTCAGAATAAGCGAAACAAAAGACAGAGTGAGCGTATAAGATTGTGTGAACATTTGGACATCTACTTTTGAGATTCAGATTGTGAATTTTAGACCACAAGCCTGTCTGCCAGGGTACAATATTCTACTTGTCATATCTCAACTCTGCAGGTATAACACAATGGAAATACATTACCTTAAAAATCTAAAACTGATATTTGCTGAATGTGTCTGTATAGTATTCCTAAGCAGAAATACAAATGAATGAAAATTTTGATGAACAGCATCAAAAGTTTTAGGAAATAGAAAGATGCAATATGGAATAGAAAGAATTTATAGGGAACTAGGGACCACAAGGCATTTTGGATGTCTACATAAAGAGACAGGTGGCTATGATTACACAGGGTAGGGTTTGGTAGTATTAAATTTCTAGGCAGCATAATGTATATTCACCTAGATTGCTTTGAGCACACATCTGTGCTCAAGTACAGGAATACAGGAAAGAAGAAGGAAGGCACCTAGGATGGTGAGGAGTCCTTTCACAGTGGGTCACTGACTTCCTAGACTGACAGCTTGAGGGAGAATTTAAAACAACACAACAAACAGTTTTTGGCTTATGTCCTACAACAATAAACAGATTCCATTTAAGAAAAGGAAGCTTGACTTGTTAACCAAGGTCTTCCTATTACCAACATATAATTTTGGGAGTAGTACTTAAAGTTTTATTCTACAGGGACTGAAATAATTGTAGAAAAACTATTCATATAAAATTGGAATGAAACTTAACTGGAATTTGCTGGATACATTTTGTCTTTTTACAGTTTTGGACTCTCTGTTAACATCTTTTCAACCTAAAGCATTTGGATAAAATAGTAATTAAGCAACTAAGATTTACCTTGATTTATAGGCAAATTCTTTGGGGCAAGTATTTTCTTGGTTGGTATTTTGACCTAATGATTTTGCTCAAATTCAAATATAGTAAGGAAAACACGATTAGGATTAAAGCCTGGTTCCACATTCTGTTTTCTCTGCTGCACTGTCTTGTCCATTTCAACTGATGGCACTTTCCTCTGGATAACACGCCAGGTGAGACGGTACACATTTACTACTGGTTGAACCCAATTCCAGAATCCTGAGCTGCAGGTGAGCTGAGAGAAGTCAAGAGACATGAAGGCCAGAGCACCACAGCATCAGTGTGAAGTAGTTTCAGACTCTGACAACACGAGCACCTTTAGGCACAGCAAGCTTTTCCACCTAACCTACACCTTCTCAGGCTTAAAACAGGAATCGGACCTTAGATCATTTTGTTCAGAAAGCATACAACTTTGTGAGTTCCTTAGGCGACCTGGGTACAGTCTCACCATGTAGTAGCTCCAGGTAGTTCTGGTGAAAGGGCTGTAAAAGGACCAAGCCTGGCCCTCCTTGCCTCTCTGCATCCTGGTTACCTAAGTGACAGCTGCTTTCCCCACACATCACCGTTTGGCATCAGCCACCCACAGGGACACGGTTAAAACCTGCCCTATGCCATTTAGATTATGAATTTTCAGAACCGTGAGCTCAAAATATTTCCTTACTTCCTAAGTAGGCTCTATCAGGTATTTCACCATATGAGGAGCAATTTGGCAAGCGAATGAGAAGATGCAGGAACCAAAGGTACTTATGGTCTCGTGGGTAAAAGTAAGTCAAACATAACTGAAGCCCCATAATATTCACATTTTATAGATAGAAAAGTAACAGAAAAAATTTTGGTTGCAAGAATTTAGAGTGATTCTAGGAGGAGATAATAATGGAGGTGTCTTTGGATGAAGAGTGTTAAAATAGTAACTATAAAAAGAAAGCATACCCAACGATTATATCAGAACGTAAAATCAAGTGTGGCTTAGTAACAGATAACTGTGATTGCCTGGAGCTCCTAATGCCACCCTGAGAGCTGTGCATTAGGGATTACTAAATGTTGTGGAACTGAGAGATTACTAGCTAGATGTTGAGAAAAACTTCCAGAGGTCTTTCAGTTCTTATTTCATTTTGAAATCCGATAGCATTTTGGCTAATAAGGAAATCCCTTCTTTACTAAAATTTATCCTTGAAATACCATAGTACTAGCCTTTCCCATAAATTTCTTCCATCTCTTGTATTTCCAGAACACTATTTTCTGATGTTAAGTGGCAAAAATTACTGTAGCTTGTGAAAAGCATTAACATAACTATTTAGAGCTAATTCTTACAGGTTAAAACACTCATTATAATAGCCTTAAAATTGTTTTAGTATAATGAATTATTATGTTAGTATTACCAAAGCTTTTAACTAAAGGTGTGAGTGACACGCATTCTGAGTGAGAATACAGCTTTCTGTTGCTGCTGGTGGTGGCATGGCTTCCTGGGAAGTCAGCAAGACGGGCAACCATTTAGGCCTCTGCTGTCTCACTGCTCCCCTCTGAAAATTTAATGATGCCTTCAGTTTAAAGGAGAGCAAGCTACCACAGGAGAAGTAAACAACATTCTCAAAGCACAAATTTCATGATTTTTTAAATGTGCTGTTATAAACACTGTCATGAGATCTAAGGATTTATTGCATTGCTTTAAGTAAGCACACACACCATCGCAATAGTCTACTGTTTTATTTTGTTTGGTTACAGTCCATTAAGCTGTGTTCTGTAGAACACAGAACGCTTTTTAATATGCCCAAAGAAAATTTGCAAATGAAAAGAATGCATGTGCACTGACCTTTGCTCTTCTTTTGAATCTGCAGTATGGCTCATTTTAGCCAAGCTGTTGAAACACTTGTGGCACAATGTGTCAAATTAAAGCAACCAGCTGTGATGTTTAATTTAAGCTAAAAGTTTACGATCTACAACTACATAATACTTTAAGGAATAATTGATACTGTATGTAATTGAACTACAGTGACATGCAAGATTTGTTACAAAACGCCCATAAAATGTCACATATTTTATTGTATTAAGGCATTTGGACTTCAAGTTTAAAAAGAGCTCCATCATTAATCTAAAAATGAATTCCAGAGAATAAATGAATAGACTTCAGCATCACTGTCTAAATATAGTCGAGATGTGAAGTCATTTGTTCTCATTTGTCAGGAGAGAAGTTCTTTGTTTTACCCACCATTGTTTATAATGAACTTTTCCCATTATTTACAGACATTCTAAAATTTGGAAATGTCACTAACCATGAGGCTCAACTCTGTTTATCACATTTCTCACTGTACGAAGGTGAAGGCACTTAATAACTACCAAACAAGAAGATACTCATTTATCATATCCCTTTGTCTCTGATCAGTATGAAGCATGAGTAATTGTTTAAGTGGCCATCTGATGCCAACTATTCTGACATAGATCATTAAGAGCTCAGAGACTTGAAAAACACCAGCTATAGATAGGTGGATAGGTCACTACCTAGCTAGGTAGCCAGGTGGACAGAAATAAACATCTGGGTTCCAAGATGGGCAGGACATTGGGTTTTCCACATGAATACAGATTAAAGAAAACACAAAGACACAACAAATATTTCATTTTAAGAAAATCATAGGAACACTGAAGTCATGTATAAATATTTATTGAATCTATTTTTTTCTTATTTTGTAAAGCTAAAACAAAATAGTGTTAAAATAGAAAAATTACAAGTCATACAGATTTCACTTAACAAGATACTATGAATTTCACATTATTTGCTGTAATTCAGTGTTATTTTTCAACCAGTTATTCATATCACCAGATACATGCATGCAAAATTAGAAGAACAAAGAAAAAGGAAAATGTAAGAAATTAAGAGAAAAAGGAGAAACAAATTGAAAAAAGGAGACAAAATAAATTGAGCATTATTTGCTTCTTTCCATAGACCAGCAGAAATTCACATAGTTGCAGTATGTAGTTGGTAGTTGTCCAACCCATCCTGCTTACATACATAGATATATTTCTTTCCCCCACTCACTCTCAATGTTACATTTACTTTTTAATAAATTTTTTAAAATAGAATTTTAAAGCCATGTTTACATTTTTGGCTAAAGGTAGAAATAGATACTTCAGAAAGGTGGTTTCTTCTCAAGATTTCTCTCTAGAAGGCTGGCCAGATACCTCAGCAGACTAAAGCACCTGTTTAGGCATAGCACGCTGGCCAGGGTTCCGTCCCGGTGTGCTGTGCCGGCCCTGCCCATTAGGAGCACTGAGACAGTGATTGAGATTGGGTGTGGTGGCCCCTGCCTGTAATCCCAGCACCTGGGAGGTTGAAAACAGGAGAATCACTAGGAGTCCATCTACGCAGTGAGACGCTGTAGACTCTGTACCAAATGTGTAAGTGGGGGGAGAAAGAGAGAAATCGATCTTTCTCTAGAGGTGGGCGGTTAGAAGACCAAAGCAGGAGAGAGGTAAAGATCATCTGATGAGCTGGCCCAGTGCCCCATCCACAAGAGCAGCACCCAGTTAGGGAGACTGCTTCATAGGAGAAAAGACTTCTAGGTCTGAAAGATGTCAAATTCTTTCACAAATATAAGGATAACAGGAACATTTCAAACAAATTTACAGGTTTGCTACCTAACCACTACTTTTATATGCTTATTTTAAAGCTTTCAAATACAAATCCTTGAATGATTTGTGTTTGTAGATAAAAGATTTACATAATCATATCACAAGAAAATATTTTTTGTAACTTTTAATATATTACCTAAAGCTGTACCTAGAGATAACTGGAGCAAAAAGAGAAAAATGCTTCCACAGCAGTTTTAGATAAAAGAAAACATTATTCAATGCCTCTGACGATGTTCATAGTTAACTTTTTAAGGGGAAGATGGAAGGAAAGCCAAAGGGGAACCAAACATTCCCTTTGCACTACAAAATTCTGCTCACCTTGAAAGCAGACTAAAGGCAGAAACACTGAAAGCTACATTTTTAACACGTTTAGTAGCACAATGCTACATGTGATCCTCTGCTCAAAGTTTTGAAAATGAAGTTAAAGCCAGTTATTAAATAAGGAACCTTTATAGATGTGAAAGTAGGAGGCATCTGTTGGTACTATGAATGCCATCTGCTGGCATTATGAGTAAAGTCAGTAACACCAGGCTGTCAAGCACCTCCAATTTGGAGCTTACTATTGGCTATTTTTCTCCAAATTTTTTTTATAACAATTCCACCCTCTCCCCTTTTTTTGCTATCAGAAATGTGAACACACTCTTCTCCACCCTCGGCCCCTACAGGCCTACACACAGGTGATGCCCTTACTCACCCTTTGCATGTAAAATGATGTAGGTAGATTCAGTAAGGTCGAAGGGCTTACCAAGTCATGCAGGCAAACAAGCAAAAATAATGATGTGAACACCAGTGTGTTACTTTTAAGGATCTGTGTGAGGTTCATTTTCCTTCAGTCAGATTTTCTTCATACAATTTAGGGACATACAATGAGCCACTCATCAGAGAATTTGCATTTGTACATGACACAACTTGATTCTATTTCCTCCATTTCCCTACTCTCCCTTCAACCCCCCCCCCGACATATTTACAAAAGCTTTGTGTCATTTTTCCCTCTTTGATTACTTTCAAAAATGTTTCTTATTTCCCCATCCTCTATCCCCTTCCCCATTTGAACATTTTCTTCCTATTTCACAACACCTAACAAGAGCCAAAGTATACATTAAACATGAAGGAAATTTTAAAGATCAATGTAATTTTAAAAGCTTTGATTTGCTTTAAACTGGAATTGAATACACAGATGAAAATTAGAGACACAACTCAGGTGAGCTCCAAATTTTCTGAACAAGGAGATTATGGAGCCATAGAGGAAAGAGATTGTTCTATAGTGTGCCTGGGGAGAGTCACATGGAGAGGAAACTTTCTCTCAAGCTCTCAAAGAGAGCAAACTGGTTAAGCATTGGCCGTGACTCATCCACATGGATGACACAGACATAATGTACAGGACTACAAGATAAACCCTGAGAGTTCATGTGTTGGTATATAAGTCTTGATCTATCTAGGTCTTAACCATCCAGCAGAAAAGTATAAAAATGAAGTATACATCGTGGGGCCATAATATTAAGCTGAGCTTAAATGGCTATGGTCGACAATTTCTTTGAATAACTCACTATTGTTGTAGAATGCTGGACTGTGTTGGATTGTGTTGTCGAGTTCAAGCACCTAAGTTAGTTGAATGTCAATGGAGTGCCCACCTTTGACAAGTGTAGACAAAGGAAGGGGTGTAGAAAGAAAAAATCATGAGGTGTGTGTAAAGACAGTACAGTTGGGATAGATAACACTGTGCTTCTACATAATTCTATGAGGCAAGATCTGCACTAATGGTGATTGGACAGGATATTATGTCGGCTTCTAGTACTACGGTCATCCACTAGGAAAATAATTATTGAATTTTTGATATAATTCAGGTATAAAAAATAAGATAAGTAAACAGCTACACTCTTAATTCACTGATAAGAGATATCTGCTAAAATAATATCTGTAAATATAATATCATGTATGCACCTTGTACAATACCAAAACATTA
>PVKA01050672.1:0-12585 GCA_004027165.1 Ctenomys sociabilis | reverse complement strand
TTTTGGCATGACAAGGGATTGAACTCAGGCCCTTGCACTTGCCAGGGAAGCACTTATACCACTGAGCCATCTCCCTGGCCCAAACCTGGCTTTCTACATGCTAAAAACTAAAAATTGGCCCAACTCTATCACCATGCACTAAGTTAAAGTAAAAATGGATTAAAGATCTAAACATTAAAACAGAAACACTCAATCTCCTGGATGAGAAAGTAGGAGGAACTCTTGAAGACATAGGGGTAGGTAAAGAGTTCATGAACAAACATATTCACACAGGAAGCACTTGAAAGAATCAACAACTGGGATCAACTCTTCTTAAGGAGCTTCTGCATGTCAAAAGAAATTGTCAACAGAGTGAAAAGACTACCCACAAATTTTGAAAAAGTCCTAACTAATAAGCAATCAGACAGAGGTCTACTGTCTAGATTATATAAAGAACTAAGATATAGCAGGGCTCTGAAATTTAAAGACCCAATTCAGAAATGGGCACCTGAGATGAATACGCACTTCTCAGAGGATGAAATTAAAGAAGTGAATAAATATCTGAAAAAATGCTCCACATCGCTAGTCATGTGTGAAATGCAAATAAAAACAACACTGAGATACCATCTCACTCCAGAAAGAATGACTATCATAAGGAAATCAACCAACCACAAATGTTGGAGAGGTTGTGGGGAAAAGGGAAAACTTCTCCACTGCTGGTGAGAATGTAGACTGGTACAACCATTGTGGAGGTCAATGTGGAGACTCCTCAAAAGAGTAGAACTAGAAATACCATTCAAGCCAGCTATCCCCCTACTGGGAATTTTCCCAAAGGAACTGAAAACATTGTATCATAGTGATATATGTGTACCTATGTTTATAGCAGCACAATGTGTGATAGCAAAATCTGGGAAACAACCAAGATGTCCATCTCATGAGCAATGATTGAAAAAGATGTGGTAATTCTATATAATGGAAGTATTAGTCAGCTATTAATAATGATAAGCTTGAAGCATTTATACTGAAGTGGATACCACTTGAACATATACTCATAAGTGAAATAAATCAGACACACATGTGTAAATATCATATGGTCTTCCTAGTATAAGAAGCAAAAAGAAGAAATACAAATGGAAATGTACAACACAACTAAAACGATTGAGTCAGATAAGGCAAAGTGAATGGCATATGGTGCAGGATACTAATCAGCTTTTCTTCTGGATGGTCCACAACCTAAGTTCACAGATCAAAATTGGAGGAATAGAAGAGCCCCATGGCCAGCCAACATTTTGGCCCTAGCCTTTCAAGGTCAGCAAAGACTCAGGACATAGGAGAACCTGTACTGCAACATCATGACACTCAGTTGAGCTCCAAATTTCCTGAACAAGGAGATTATGGAGCCACAGAGGAAAGAGATCGAAGTGCTATAGTGTGCCTGGGGAGAGTCACATGAAGAGAAAACTTTCTCTCAGGCTCTCACAGAGACCAAACTAGTCAAGCACTCGCTGTGACTCATCCACATGGATGGCACAGACAAAGGATCTACACAATAAGGCACAGGATTATAAGATAAACCCTAAGCAGACTTCACTGACCTCATCAGAAACAAAAAGTACATGTTTTGGTATATAGGTCTTGCTCTATCTAGGTCTTAATCATCCAGTGAAAAGTATAAAAATGAGGTATACAATCTGGGGCCATAATAATAAGTTGAGGTATAAAGGGCTATGGTTGACAACTCACTATTGTTGTGGAATCCTGGACTGTGTTGGATTGCGCTGTCGAGTTCAGGCACTTAAATTGGTTGAATGACAATGGAGTGCCCATGTTTGACAGGTGTAGACCAAGGAAGGGGTATAGAAAGGAAGAATCATGGTGTGTGTTTATGGACAGTACAGTTGGGATAGATAACGCCATGCTTCTACATAATTCTATGAGAGGCAAGATTTGTACTAATGGTGGTTGGACAGGATATTATGTCAGCTTCTAGTACTATGGTCAACCACTAGGAAAATAGCAAGGTAGAAAGTATTAATTATTGAATCTTTGATATAAGTCAAGTATAAAATATAGGATACGTTAACAGCTACACTCTTAATTTTATAAGACATATGCTATAATAATGTCTGTAAGTATAATACTGTGTATGAACCTTCTATGCTACCAAAACATTATGAAAACAGTTTGCCATGTATTAATTTATCAAATCCATCTTGTGAAGGCATCTTAAAACTGTCTCATTGATATTTGTACTTTAATAAAATAAAAAAAAAGATAAGTATAGAGCTTCATTCTGTTAATTCAATGAATAGAGGCATGTGTTCCAACAGTGTTTGTAAATAGAATATCAGGTCTGCATCTTGTACAATTAACCAATAAGAATTATGGAAAAATTCTAAACTTAAGGAAAAAAACTAAACTAAAAAATAACTATACTCGTCTTTATACTTTTCTGCTGAATGATTAAGACCAATATAAAGCAAGAGCTATATAACAAGAAATGTAACTTTTTTATCTGACAAGGTCAGTCAGTGACCGTGACTCTTCCACATGGCTGACACTGACAAAGGATATACAAACTGCGGTACAGTGTTTCAGGATAAATCCTGAGGGGATTTGACTTGTCTGTCGTATAACTGATACTTCAGGATGTTTGGATATTTGTTACAGGAAGATTAAATAGATGCAGCCGTATAAAATGTTAATTCCCTCCCCTAAAGAAAATGAATGAAAATTGCACAGCAAATTGAAATAACAGATAAGGAAAATAGTTAGTTCCCATGTGGGAAACACAATAAGTGAAATCTCTGTGTGTTTGCAGCATATCTGCCTTTTGGGAATGTAATCAAGATATAATCCTGGCTAGTATTATGTGTCTCTGTTTTTTAAAATGTTATACCAGAAAAGGACTGGCAGTCTACTTCTACCATAGTTAAACTCTTTACCCTCTTACTTTCCCTGTGTTCTCTGGAAGTAGGATGGATGCTATAAGAAGGAACATGCCTTTCTGTGAAACCAGTGTTCGGTGCTATGTGTAAGCCTGGCTAAGTTGGTCCTCTAAAAGCTGTCCAATATGGTGTACTACCAAAGCTATGCAACACAATTAGGTATAAGTAAAAGCATCAAGCCAACAACAGGGTCTTGAGGTCATCTTTGAAGCTTATTCTGGCCTGCACCAGGAGATATCTGCATTATTCTCATTACTATAAATATGTAGAACAGAGCTGCAAGAGAATTAATCAGTTTACAAGGCAAAATTATAACGACGTTTGGTTTTCTCATAGAGCATCTCTATTAGATAACATGCCTTACCTTATTGTACTTGGTGTAGGACTCTAGTGTCCTTGGGTTATTGCATGGCTGCAGTATCTACAGCCCGGCACAGTGACAACTAGAAAAGGCAGAATACTTCACTGATGCTTGTCTGGTCATGGCACTTCTGTGTTACAATGCAAGGGTCTTTGTGATGTATGAGACTTCTGTTTCATATGTTTAAAGGAGCATAGTTAGTGTTGTGGTAAAGCTGTATTCCACTGTGAGTAGCTGGGTATCCACACATGGCACTACTTCTGATTTATCGCGGTGTTTATTCCTAGTTTTTAATTTATTAAAGCATTCAGTTTTGCTTTCAATATTATGTACCTTAGTTCCACATTACATCTGCAGATGTGTACAGATAGTTCATATTCATGTATTGCACATAATCATGCGATTCAGAATTGATGCTATATTGTATTATGTAAATAATAAAAGCCATGTACAGAAAAAAAGAATGACATAGAAAATAATAAATAGGATGTAAAATGTATACAAAATTAAAACATATGACAATATAACAGAAGGACTGAATACAGAAGAATTGCACTAGTGTTTTAATGTCCTTTGTCCAACAAATGATAAAATATTAATTTAATAATTGACCAATAGTAAAACAAGAAAAAAGTGTTATCTAAGATACTTATCAAAACATGAGTTAAACAATGCATTCTTTTTAAAAAGTACCTACTAAGAGCATAACCAAGAAACAAGAATATTTAAATGATGCAACAGACAGAAAATTATTAGAAATTCTTAGGTTTAAATATATCACTATATATTGTCTTAGGTACTCTTCTCTCATTGCTGGGACAAATACCCAACACCCAAAATGAAGGAAGGAAAGGTTTATTTAGCTCACAGTAACTGGAAGTTTCAGTCCATATTCAGCTGGCTCCAAGGCATAGGGGCACATGGCAGAGATCAGCAGTTCATGGTGGCCACATAGCAACAACAAAGAGCAATAGCTAAAGAAAGTCTGTCTCTCTGTCTGTTATATTACATTCAGTCTCTCTGCCCTAGGCTGGAGATGTACTCATACCCATAATCCTAGCATTACTAAAACCATTAATCCCAGCCTTTAATCACATGTAATCCCAGTGGATCAAGAGTTAATCACAAACTCTAGAAGTCCCCACCCCATGAATACATGAGGCTTTGGAGGTACAACTAGCACAAACCATAACATATATATATATATATATATATATATATATATATATATATATATATATATATATATATATATATGAACCAGTAATGATCAAAGATTTTTAAGCTTAGAAAGTAAAAATGAACCTTGCATAATAGATAAATAAGGATGGAATCTTAGGTGATTGTACCAAAAATTTCCATCAGATTTTTGAAAGTAGCTTTTGATGTGTAGAATTTTCACCTTGATTATCTGTATGCTGATACCTGTGATCTAAGCAATTACATTGAGGACATCAATGTGTAATACAAAAATCATGCTTGAATATTTGTCATCCTGGTCTTCTAAATGTGTACCATCTCTAATGTCATATCAATTATTACTAAACTCTCTTCAAAATAATTTTTTTTGTTTTCTTTTTTTTTTATGTGGTGGAACTGGGGATTGATCTCAGACCTTTGCATTTGCCAGAGAAGCGCTTATTCTACTGAGTCATCACCCTGGTCTAAAATATTTTTTTAAAAAAGGACAAAGAGAAAAACAAGTGGGACCAAGCCAAAAATTCAAGGTTTCAGGATAGAATCTTGCATAATAGAAATACATTAGCAGTACACAGGCACAGAAAGGTTGAGCATAAAATGATGGAAAAGGATATGGGGGCACATAGTAAATGAAACAAAAGCTGGCATAGCTGAAGTGCTAACAGATTAGTAACATTTAATGCAGAAAGTTATTGCCAGAGATAAAGGATTTTATAATGATAAATACATGTGTTCAGTAAGAAGATATAAAAGTCATAGGATGAGCTTCAGATATTCATAAAGTAAAAACCAACAGAATGAGTAGGATAGAGAAATCAGTTTTAGATTTTATATAGTCTTAGCATGCCTCTCCCATAACTGAATTGAAAAGTAGATAAAAGATGTTATAAAAATTTGAACAAAAAAATCAATAACTCTGACATCGCTAACATACATGTATATGTTACATATATATATATATACATGTGATATATATATGTTTTATATATATACATGTGATATATATATGTTATATATATACATGTGATATATATATGTATATGTATATATACATATACATATATATCATTATCCCCATATATATATCATTACACCCATATATATATATATATGGGTGTAAAGAGTGTGTATTACTTTTGAATTGTGTTTGGAAGTTACCATACTGATCACATGATGTCCCATAATACATGAGTGCTTGTTATTTGGTGACAACACTTTTCTGTCAGAAATTAGTTTAATAAAAGATCCCTGTAGTGCCGGGCTTGGTGGTACATGTCTGTAATCCCAGCATTCAGGAGGCTGAGGCAGGAAGATCTCTGTGAGTTTGAGTCTAGCCTGGTTTACAAAGTGAATTCAAAGCCAGCCTAAACTGCACAGGGAGACCCTGTCTCAAAAAGATGAAGAAAAAAAAGAAAGGAAAAGAAAGACCCTGTAAAAGCCTCTCAATGTATGGTAATTAAAGCATACCCCAGGATTAAGGGCAAAATTTTCATGGAAATTTTGGAAGATTTTTGACTGAAATAATAATGAAAACATTGTTATTTGATATGAAAGTAACAAATCTTAGAGGGTACAAGTATGGTCACTATTCAAAAAATTGCAATTTTAAATACATATTTTTGTAAAATAAATGAATTATTACTATCAAGAGGTAATAGGACAATAGCAAATTAAGGCAAAACATGAGAAAAAGCAATAGAAACAACCATTATATAATAAAACCTACAAGTTCCAGGCTTTGTGTCTTGAAAAGTATAATAAAACTGAATATTATATGGTAATATACATAGTTCTTTTGGGGGAAGGGGTAGTAATTTTTCTTTTAGTTTTTTGAGACAGCTTTCACTATGTAGTATATGCTGGCATTGAATTCACTTTGTAACCCAGGCTGGCTTTGAATTCATGCTGACAACTTAGTGTCAATATTACAGAAACTCAATTTACAGTGAATAATTATTTGTGAAAGAAATTTCCAAACAGTAGAAAGAGCTTTTGATAAATTTTAGCAACTGTTTAAAAACTATTGTCAATAATATTACAATTAATTTCAGAGCCTAGGAAAAAGTAAAAGATTTCAAAAATCATTTTAGAAAGCTACTAAAATCTTGATGCCAACCCTTCATATCACAGGAAAGAAAAAGTTGTCATCTGATATATTTTCCACAAATCTAAATTCCAAAGTTCTGGTGAGATATTAGCAACTGAACTCAGCCTTCAAGAGAATTTTGAAGAAGATCGGTTTGTGGTGCCATTTGGGCCTTCAGCGTCACCCCAAAGACCCACGTAAAGAAGCCTTAGCCCCTGGGGTGACGCTGTGGGATGTGGAGGGGAAACCATGAGAGGTGGCTTCATTAGGCCCTTGGAAGCTGCACTGGGAGACCCCCGAGGGGCTCCACGCTGTCCAATTTGCGTTCCACAGATCAGGCGAGTGGCTTGTGCTGCTGCGTATGCACACCATCCTGTGTGGGTTCATCACAGACCCAGAGCAATGGAGCCCCTTCGCATGTCTGGAACTTCCAAAGCTGTAATTTCAAAATAAATAAGGGAGTTAATCATATCAAGTATTTGTTCATAACAGAAAGCTAACACTTGAACATCCAAAAAATAATTCCCATTTACAGAATGGAGTAGAAACCCACATGAACGTCTTAATAAAGGTTTAAAATTTTAAAATTCTAAAAGGAGAACAAACCTTTATTGATATAAAAAGACTATCTAAGCCCAAATCACAGATGCATGCCTGGAATCCCACCTATTTACAATCAAAAGTTCAAGGCTTGCCTAGGGCAAGTCTCTGTCTCAAAATAAAAAATTAAAAGTAGCTCAGTAGTGGAACTCTTGTCTAGTATGTGTGAGGTCCTAGGTTCAATTGTTGGTGCAAAAATATACATGAAAAATGTGAAATAAAACAACCAAAAAATCCTATGCAAAACCTCAAGATTATACACAATGATGAAACACAAAAGCTTTCCCAGGGAGTTCAGAAGCAAGTTAAAATACAGGCTATCATCCCTAGCTTTCACTCAGTATTGCGCTAGAAGTCTTAATTGGGCACTCAGACAAGAAAAAAGATTGTTGCACAAGAGCAATTGGAAAAGAAAAACAAAATAAAACATTATTACATATTCATGTTAATCTGTGTGCATGGAGAAAATTGCACAAATGTTAGAAATAAAAAAATATGGAGACAAACCGCTAGAGTAAATAAATTAATTCAGCTGTATATATGGCTGTAAGATCAATGTAAAAATCAGTCATGTGCATATAATCCAATGAGAATGACAAATTGGCCTGGAACATAGTATGTGACTTCTGTTTCACGCCATTCATTTCTGAAGCGGTTGGTGATGCAGACCATCCAGGAGCGACTGGGAAACTAGTAGCTGGGGGCTTCTAGTGAGTCCATGCAAATTCTGCATCCAGCTCAAGTGCTGATGACCTAATGTAAGGTATGGTATGCGCACTCGCAATGGTGTAACACATAATGAGGGCTGGGAAGATGGCTCAGTGGAATAAGTGCTTCCCTTGCAAGAGCAAAGACTTGGGTTCAATCCCTGATTCCAGAAAAAAATGAAAAAACACATACGAAACACTGAGCTGCTTAACTCCATTTGTGGTTTTCTTTCTTGTGTACATGTTCAAAATATGAAAAGAACAGATCTTTATGAGATGGGGTACACAAATACACTTTTAAAAGGAAAATGAGCAAAGAGCATAGGATATTACCTTTTTTATAAAGAGTACGTGGGGCTTCGGACATATGTGCATGTGTGCGGCTTCACATTTTCTTCACTTGCTTGAGTTTGCACCTCTCACTTGTTTAAGCACACAGAAGAAGTTCTATTGCTTCCAGCAGGGAAATGGGTCACCAGGGGAAGGAATGAGAACAGAGAGACAATTCCCACTGCCAAACATTTTTACTTTTGGAGTTTTGAATCATGTAAGTTTATTTCCAATGTTTTAAATTTCAATAATGAAATTATAACTAGAAAAGATTATTCTCTTAGTTATTGTCTTGAACAAAAATCTATGAAAACTTGGAGGAAGCAAATGCCAAGAGACATGTTAGCTACATGAGGCCAAGGGGCAGAATTTGGAACAGGAAATTAAATATTTTATCATTTTCACGTTTGTAACCTCTCACCCAGTCTGTAATCAGGAGAAGTGAGGCATAAGGTTTTAATTGTTCTATGTGGGAGTTAAATGGTCTTGCCATTAATTTATTGGAATAAAAATACAAGATTTTGAGTCCAGACAATTTTCAAGGACATTACAAAAGAATGTAGAAGCAAGTTAGCACTCCAAGCTAAGAAAAATGGAGTACACTCAATAAAATATTTTGACTGGTTCTAATTCGTAGCATGGTAATAAAAACTGGAACGCATATGCATTACTGGAAAAATCACCAATTTTGATGATAACTAAGAAAATGTTCTTAGATGGGGGACTTCATTGCTAATTCTGGAAGCAGAACTTTGTTGGCTTGAACACCTTATTTCCTTGACCTTCCTTTTCATTATTTTTCTTTAAATAAAATCTACTCCCACTGAAGTCGCATTTGTAACCTGTCACCCAGTCTGTAATCAGACTGTGGTATTAGGCCACAACATCAGAAAAGATTTTTATCATCTTTTCAATTCTTTTATCTTTCCCGTGCCCAAAATAAAAACAACAAGTAGACATGAACAAACCCAAGAACAAAGAGAATTGGGTGTCTTCAGGACCTTCTTAGTTCTTGTTTTGTGAAGCTGAAAAATACCTTTTTTCCAAATAATAGGCACTAGGAGCTCCTCGGGTGAGTGTTTGGCCCTAAGTACATAGATTATGCTGGTTGCAGGAAATTATCCTGTTAATTACCAACCAGAATAATTCATTAATTCACTGAAAAATGAAAAAGTCCTACAATAAAAATTATATATATATATATATATATATATATGTTTATTTCTTAAAGACCTATGACTTAATATTTTAACTATCATGCAAACAAAACTTAAAATTGATCTAAAGTGAAGAGGTAAGAAGAGAAGTCCTCCACTGTTGGTGGGCATTGGGCCAGTACAAGCATATGGAAATAAGTATAGAGAGTCCTCAAAAAATTAGGAATAGAGGTCCCATTTCACATAGCTAGTCCCCTTCTTGGCATCTTTCTGGAAGAATTAAAAACATCATACCATAGCAATATATGTGTGCCCATTTTTAGGAGTGCAGTTCATAATAGCTAAGTCTTGGAAACAACACAAGTGCCCATCCACTGAGAAATGGATGAAAATCATGTGGTCTTTTAAAATAATAGAGTATAAATCAACCATAAAGAAGGATAAACTTGACACCTTTATAGATAAATTGATGCAATATGAGGCCATACTCATAAGTGAAATAAAATCAGACTCTCATTTGTATCATATTGTATCCCTGGTATGAGAACTTGAAAGAGTAAATAAGATCCAAAATATACAATAGATATTATAAAATGGGAAGAACCTGCTCAAAAGGAAAGAGGAACTGGGGCAGGGAAAAGGAGAAAGGAAAAGGGGGAAAAAAGAAAGACAGTTATACTACTAGCTTCTTTTAGTTCATCGAAAAGAAAAATCTGCACTAATATTATTTGGGCAATTTTTCACACCTAAATCTTGTACTCTAAGTAACAATTTGAAGATAATAACACACAATGTATTAAATATTGTTATTCTATTATTTTGTTGTGAAATTTTGTCTCTCTTCTATAAAATACAAAAATTAAAAAGGAAAATTAAATATAAATAATTTAACTTACAATATAAGTTAAAGTGCTTAACTAACTTAATCTATAATATGAATTAAAGTGCTTATGATTCCCAATAAAATGTTAGGCTATGTTTTAAGACTCTCAAAAGATTATGGACTTATGCATATTTCACTACAAATAATTTATTGCTCATGCATTGAGCAGCTGCCCTGCCTGTCTTGTTTTCGAGTTCTGGCCATGGGGTGCTGTGGGTGGGTTGGACCATCTCAGAGCCACATAACCAGAAATGCGGTCACCCATGTGGCCACAGGAGGGGACAAGAGGAAGAGAGATAACATACTAGTCTTAGCTACCTTGACCTGCAGACCCCTGCTGCTCAAAAGTGATGAGCAGTATAGCCACACAGCTCTAAGCTACCTAAGTGCAAGGGGAGCTGGGACCTGTATGGGTACCTACGTGATTTAGCCTGCCTGGCGACAGAGGAAAAGAAAGCAAGACTTGTATTAATTCAATCCTTAGACTCTCCCAATAAGACATGAACTATTAATATTTCCATTTTACTGATATGGAAAGTGAGATAGGGCTGGTGAGATAGCTCAGTGGACTGAGATCCTGCTTTGGCAAATGCAGAGACCAGGTCGATCCCTGATCCTGCATGCTGCCCCTGCCCTGCCCCATCCCACAGGGCATGCTGAGCCAGTCACCTAGTCCTGGCCTGTTGGCACATGCCTGTAATCCCAGAACTGGGGAAGCTGAAAACAGAAGGATCACTGACTCTGGTCCAAGTGTAGCTTGGACCAAATACATAAATGAAAAAAGAAATGTCAAAAAAAAGAAAACAGCGAGACATACTGAAATAAAGTTTCCCATAGTCACACAGCCATTGAGGCCAAAAATTAGAATTCAAATCCAAGTGTGATTTCAGAGCTTTTGCATTCCTCCCCTGCACTCTGTCCTTGTTTTCTGCATCTATGCCATGGTTCAAAGTTGAGCAATCTTCACCCATGGGCCAGTCCTCTTTTAATGAATTAGAATAGATAAAACCTAGGTGGATATGGGATTCTTTTTCGATCATAAAAATTTGCATGCATGTATTCTGTTTCAAATGTCCAGCTAGCTTCCTAAACTATCAAAGAAAATAAACGCATAATTGTCAAGCCTTGGTGTTTGCTTCAGTGATTGTATCATCTCAGCCTTGAGATTTCCTGAAGATGTCTAGAGCTGAAATTCACAACGTATTTCTCTAAAACAGCCCCTTTCCTCACATTGCCCCTGTGCACAGTACAGACCCAGTGCCAAGGCAGAGAGGTCATAGTGCTGTGTGAATGAGGACTGAAAGAAACCCACACTGAAAAGATTTGAAATGTTATTACTTTCTGTGTTCTCCATATGTCTGTGCAAAATTGATCACAATCATAATTTAAAATAACACTTGACAAGTGTTTAAAAGCAAAATGATAATATCACTGAACAGTAGATGGCTTCATATTTAATTTTAGGGAATCATTTTCTATATGTCCAAGTCAGACAAACAGATTCTATCTGTCTGTCTATGTAGGTATGTATCTACCTACCTATTCTGTCATTTTTTTAATTCATTTACTTATTTATTTGCCATTGAATAAGTTGATTAGTAATTTCCAGGCAAGAATAAACTTCAACATTTAATTCTATTCCAGAGATCGGGATCCATGAAATCAAATTTATTTTACAACATCAATTTGCCTATATTTCAGAGGAGATACTTGTCCAATAAACGCCTTCTGAGTCAGAGATCATTGACAGATTTTCTTTTTTTTATTTTTAATTTTTTGAAGTACAAATATCAATGAGACAGTTTTAAGATACCTTGACAAGATGAATTTGATAAATTAATACATTGCAAACTGTTTTCATAATGTTTTGGTATCATAGAAGGTGCAGACATGATATTATACTTACAGACATTATTATACCGTATGTCTCTTATCAGTAAATTAAGAGACTGAAGCTGTTTGCGTATCTTATTTTTTATACCTGAATCACATCAAAGATTCAATAATTAATATTTTCTACCTTGTTATTTTCCTAGTGGTTGTCCATAGTACTAGAAGCCGACATAATATCCTGTCCAACCACCACTAGTGCAAATCTTGCCTCTCATAGAATTATGTAGAAGCTCGGCGTTATCTATCCCAATGGTACTGTCCATACACACCATCATGATTCTTCCTTTCTATACCCCTTCCTCTCAGATTTTCTAACATTACAAAATTTGTGGCTTTTCAACCTAAGCTGGTCTTAAATTTCAGAAGGAGGAATGAGCATAGCACTATTATCTATTCATTAACAGATTTTAAATGGAGAAGTTAATCTTGATGCACTCAGCA
>PVKA01050671.1:0-12594 GCA_004027165.1 Ctenomys sociabilis | reverse complement strand
CCACGGCCGCGCTCAACGCCGCCATGAACGCGCAGCTGCCCTTCGCAGTGGTGGGCAGCACGGACGAGGTGTGCGTGGGCGGCAGGTGGGTGCGCGCGCGCCAGTACAGCTGGGGCCTGGTGGAGGTGGAGAACGAGCAGCACTGCGACTTCGTGAAGCTGCGGGAGATGCTGGTGTGCACCAACATGGAGGACCTGCGTGAGCAGACGCACACGCGGCACTATGAGCATTACCGGCGCCGCCGGCTGCGGGAGCTGGGCTGGGCCGACCCGGGCCCGAGCCCGGGCAGCAGGGGGCCGGCGCCCGCGGAGGCTGCAGAGGCAGACGTGTCCGAGGCCCGCAGGCGCGAGTTGCGGGAGGCCTGGCGCAGGCAGGAGGCCGAGCTGAAGCAGGCTTTTGCCAGGCGGGTGAGGGAGAAGGAGGCGGTCTTGAAGCAAGCTGAGAAGCAGCTGCAGGTCAGGTTTGAGCAGCTGGAGCACGTCCAGCGGAGGGAGACCCTGAAACTCCAAGACAAGAGGCGAGCGCTGGAGGAAGAAATGCAGGCCTTCTCCAGAAAGAAAGCTATTTTCGACGTGTCCCGGAGTCGGATCGTGGAGTCGGGTACCAGCAAGAACAAGAAGGACGATAGTAAATATTACTGTTTTATGTAACTCAGGAGTTTCAGAATGCAGCTCATTCCAATATCAATTTACAAGTTATATAAAATGTGTTATTTTGCAAAAGTAAAAAGTTATGATTATGCTTTGATTTTTTGTTGTTGTTTTGATGTGTGTTTTCATCAATTCTGTATGTGGCCAGAACTCCAGTTGCTGACATCAGTGGGAAAATATATTTAAGGACAAAGAAGACATAAACCAGAGTGGATGATATTACTACAATTCACCTTTGCTAGAAATCTGAGTTCCTACTTTTCAGCGAAAGTAGATATTTTCCCCTGCTGTCAGCTTCCTGTGCATTTTACCAAGGAACTCGTTGAGGTTATGGTGCTTTGCATTCACGTTCCAGTATGAGCCCTTTTTTTCAGTACACAAAAAACACCAAGTTTGAGGAATAGGTTTTGAAAGGCACTGAAAAGCTAACACTCTAATCTCTCTCTCTCTGTGTATTTGTATTTGGCATTACTGGGGATCGTTCCCCGTGGTACTCACACTGAGGTACATCCCGCACTTTGTTTGCAGGCAGCGGCTCACTAGATTGACCTAGCTGCACTCGAGTTTGATCCCCTCGGTTTGCCATTGTTCTGAGATTAGAAACTTGTGTTACCATGTCTAGTTTAGAATTTTTTACAATTTTTTTCTTTTAATTTATGCATTTGGTACAGGGTCTCACTACACAGCTTGAACTCCAGTGATCCTATTTTCAGCCTCCCCAGCACTGGGATTATAGGCATGTACCACCATGCCCAGACTCAGTTGCCCGGCTTAGGGTGCCCCAAAGGCAAGGCTGGCACAGCATGAGACAGAGATTCAGTACTCACTGCTGCACTTGACAAAGCAGGTGCTTAGTCCTCTGAGTTATCTCACTGGCCCTAGAACTTTTTTACATTTTTGATAAAATTACCTGAAGGGTCAGGAATTGCTCAGCTGAATACCTTCCCTCATGAGGAAAAAAAAAATTAAAACAATTGACATATTCTCTTGTTTTTGTTTGTACTTTCTATTAAAATGTAAGGTTCTAGTGGGCATGGTGGGGAATGGCTGCAATCCCAGAGTCTGAGTGGCTGAGCCGGGAGGAAATCAACTGTAAGTCCAACCCAGACTGCTTAGCAACTTAGCAAGACTATTTCTTAGGAAAAGCAAGGGTGTGCATGTGTGTGTGTGTGTGTGTGTGTACACAATGGATGTGGCTCCTTTCAGCCCCCAGACTCATTATCCAGTACCACAATCACTCAATCAATCCAACAAGTTGATGTGTTAGTCTTCACACACTGTGTCAAAGTATCTGAGATAATCCATTTAAAGGGAAGACAGCTGTTATGCCCTCACAGTTTCCATGGCTTCAGCCCATGACTGGCTGGCTCCATTGTTTTCAGCCTGTCCTGAGGCACAATACTGTGATCAGGGGACACAGCAGAGGGAAACTGAGCTCCTTATGGGGGCCAGGAAGGACAGAGGGAGAGACAGGAAGAAGGGATGGGGACAAAACACAGCCCTCTAAGGTCTGTGCCCAGTAACCTACCTGTTCTCACCTGAGAAAAGACCTTCTAGGCACAAACCATGAACAGCTGGGGAAGAATCAGAGTGAGTGTTGCCACGAGAACTTCCTAGCAGCCAAAAGGGAGACACAGCCCCATTATGACTTAAACCCTGAATGTCCCCCACAGAACTCCAGTGTCGGGTGCTTGGTTCTCGCTGCCAAAGGAGTGCTCGGGAGCCGCTGGGTGGTGATGGAATCATGACTGTTGGATGGATCCACTTCCAGGCTCCAAGGCTCAGTTTCCTATCCGCCATGAGGTGAGCAGCAGGCATAGGCCTTTTCTCCTTCAGCAGGTATCCTGTCACCGTGACAGAGGCCCACATAAACCCACAAGCCCTCAGTGAATGGCAGTTTAGTGAATATTGTTCAGTGGCCAGAAGAAACCATGTCTGAGCACAGTGGTCTCTGCTTGTAATCAGCACTTGGGAGACAGAGGTGGCAGGACTGTGAGTTCCAGGCCAGCCTGGATCTTGTTGGAAATGGAAGAGAGCTGGGGGTGTAGCTCAGGACAAAGGCCCCATGTTGAACCCCAGTACTCAGGGACGGAAAGCTAAGATGCAGCTCTCTGGTAATGTGTTTTCCTAATGTGTGTGAGGGTTCAGTCACTAGCAGGGAAAAAAAAAGGAATGAAGTACAAGTATGTGCTCCAGCAGGGACTTTGGAAACATTATGCCAAGGGAGAGAGATAAAGCACAGGGCTGTGTACTGTGACTTTCCGTTTCTCTGAAGGGTCCAAATGGACAAATTCATACAGACAGAGGGGGAGGTCAGTGGCCACCAAGAGCTGGGGAGTGGGCGTACCGTGTCACTGCTGGTGGTCTGTCATTTCCTTTGGGTGCCAACACAGTTCTGGCACTACGTCAGATTAATTTTTCATTCACTATACTTCTAGACATTTTATGGATTATTATTATTATTACTATTATTATTATTATTATTATTGACAGGATCTCAACATGCAGTTCAGGCTGGCCTTGAACTTATTATGCAGCCCAGGCTGGCCTCTAACTCACAGTGACCCCCCTGCCTCCCCTCCCATGTGCTGGAGTTATAGGCCTATGCTATCAAACCTATCTTATGGATTTTTATAGCAGGATCTATACAGATTGATATCTTATGCCTATATCAAAGAATTTGTCAAAAATGTACAGCAATTTTTTTTCCTTCTTTTGTACTGGGAATCAAACCCAAGGCTCTTGCATTGAACTACATTCTCAGCCCTTTTTACAAAATGTTTTATTCTGAGACAGCATCTCAATAAGTCGCTAAGTTGCCCAGGCTGAGCTCGCACTCGTGATCCTCCTGCTTCAACACCCAGGCGCCGCCCAGGCTGGCTTCAGCAGCTTTCCAGCCATCAAGAGGGTCAGGATCATGTGCACCCACCTGACTTTTTCCTCTGCAAGGTGTGTAGTTCTCCTCCAACCACTGGTTAGAATACTGACTCTAAACTCAAAAGCAACATTGCAGCAGCCAATCTTGTCTGATGGTCTGTGGCTCAACAGACAAACCATGGTGATTTATTTCTGTCTCCAACACCATTGGACACTGGGTCATAACAACCCGTGCAAAATCATTAGCCTACAACACTAGAGTAATAGGATCTTCTCATCTGTAAATTAAGTTGCGATGAATATGAATGTGCAGAGGCAGGGTGCTTACAACTGACCTAAGGATGAAACATTAAGTCTGTATTTGTCTTATCACGTTATTGCTATGCTACTTTTTATAACGGTTCTACTTTATAGAATATTCATCTACAGGAAAAACACTTCAAAATCTGGGAAAGCAATCTGAAATGGATTTTCCCGTCGACAATGTTGTGCGCCTCCTGTACAGCTACAGGACGCAAGGTCTTTAAAGTTTTACTGTGTTTCAGGATTGTTCTGGAAAAGATATTCTGCCTGCAATTAAAAGGAAAAAAGTAAACAGTTTACAAGGTATTTATTATTAATTTTCTCTCCCTTTTTTCTTTCTTTCTTTTCTTTTCTTTTTTTTTTTTTTTTGTACTGAGGATCAAACTCAAAAGTGCTCTTGCACTGTGCTATGTCCCTAGCCCTTTTTTCTCATTTTTAAACTAGGTTTTGCTAAATCCTAATTAGATTGACCAGCCTAGCATAAGCATCCAGTCCTCCAGCCTTAGACTCTCAGAGCACAGGCACTGCAGGCACACAGCACATGTATAATTTAAAAATAAGGGGGCTGGGGCTGGGGAGATGGCTCAGTAGAATACATGCTTGCCTGGCACTGGCAAGCGCATGGGGCCTGAGTTCAATCCCCAGTTCTGCCAAAAAAAAAAAAAGGGAGGCTGGCCAAATGCTCAGCAGATTAAAGTAACTGCAAGCAGGCTTAGGGGCCAGGGGTTCGATCCCCAGGCCTGCAGTGCAGGACCTGCCCCTGGGGCATGCTGAGATGGCAATTGAGACTGGGTGCTGGTGGTGCACACCTATAATCCCAGCTCTTGGGAGGCTGTAAATAAGCAGATCACTATGGGTCTGATCTAGTAGCAGACCCTGAACACCCTGTAGACCTTTCCCTAAAACATAAATAAATAAATAAATAAATAAATAAATAAATAAATAAATAAATAAATACATAAATACATAAATAAATAAAGGCTGGGAGTAGTGAACATCCTGTAGATCCTTAAAAACAAAAGTTTTTTAAAAATAAGGGCTGGGGCATAGCTTGATGGTAGAGCGCTTCTTGCTTTCACTAGGTCATGTGAAGTGATGTGAAGTGGTGCCTGACAGGACTTACCCGAATTCCTTGCCCGTCCCCCACTCCATCTCTATCCCCATCTCTTTAGGTTGATCTATGTCCCTATGTTCTATGATCTTTTATTTCACTCTGTTTACTAATAAAGCTTCTTTTCTTATGTAGTTGATACAGGGTCTCACTGCGCAGCTCAGGCTCTAGTGATCTTCCTGTTTTCAGCCAACCCAGTGCTGGGATTCCAGGCGTGCACCGCCACTCCTGGACTCAGCCAGCGGCTCAGCGTACCCGGGGTGGGGCCAGCATGGTGTGCAGTACTGAGAATCGAATAGAGCACTTCTTGCCTAAGATGAGGGAGGCTTTGGGTTCAATCTCTAAACACACACACACACACACACACACACACACACACACAACAAGCATGCACTACATTTTAAAAAAGTAATTAAAATGCATAAATAGCTAGGTATGATAGTGCAGGCCTATAATCCCAGCACTCTGGAGGCTGAGGCAGGAAGATTGCTGCTAGTTTAAGGCCAGCCTTGCTACATAGTGAGTTCAAGGCCAGCTTGAACTACATCGCAAGACCAAACAAACAAAACCAAAACCAAATTATGATTCCAAATGAATCATAATAAAAGTCCCACACAGTATATAAGAATATGTGAGAGAGAAAAAATGAGAGGAGGAGGAGGAGAACGGAAGAGGAAGAGAAAGCAGAGGAGGGAAGACCTTGTCGCGGACCGTGGATGTATTTGGAGCTATTTCTCTGTCTTAACTAGTTTTCTGCTAAATTTCAGCCTATTTTATTTTCAAATCAGTGTTTAAAACAAATGTCTTACCAGGAAATCCACAGGGTCTTCTGGCCGTACTTTGCAGCACTCGGTGAGCCCTTGTAGGAGGGTGGGCATCACGTGGGCAATCAAGTAGTTTCTCAGGGGAGCGGACCGAGCCTCCAGGAGCTCTCTCTCTTCTCTCTTCACTTCCTCTAGCTGTTTATTCTGCAAGGAGGACAGTCACAATTGGACACGGCAGTGCATTCTTCCATGACGCCCCCAGAATGCCTTAGAATTAGGCACTCGAGTTTTCAGAGACAAGGTCTCCTTAGGTAGTCCAGGCTGGCCTGGAACTTGCAGTTCTTCTGCAAGTTCTGAAAAAAAAATTTTTTCTGGTGTTTACTGGGTCAGAGTAGACATTTTGATATACATTTCAAAATTACCCCCTGTCAAGGTTAGACCTGTTCATTTGTCATTTAGTTCATGTCTCACCTATTTCCCTGTACTTTGACTCACTGCTCTCTCTCTCTCTTGCAGAACCTGGGATTGAACTCAGACATATGTATGCATCTTGTTATAGGTTTCTGTTTATTTGTTTGTTTTTTCATTATTTAGGATTGAACATCAGGTCTTTGCACTGAGCATTTTACTTTTTTTTACTTCTGGGAATTGAACTCAGGCCCCTGGGCTTGCCAGACAGGCCTTTGTGCCACTGAGTTATCTCTCCGGCCCTCATTTTACCTCATTTTACTTTCTGATACAGGATCTTTCTAAGTCACTGGATTGCCCAGCTGGTCTTGAACTTTTAATCCTCCCTTCTCAAACTGCCAGAGTGCTAGGCTCACAGGAGCAGACCACCGGGGCCCTGTGCACTCACAGCCTTTCTCCTGCTGCAGGAAAGCTTGGAGAATTCTTTTCTTTTCTTTTGTTTCAAAATTCCTTATCCCAAAATAATTTCCAGTTGCCTAGGTGAAGGAAAGAAAGAAGGGAAGAGGAAGGGGGGAGAGAGAGAGAGAGAGAGAGACATAGGGAGGGAGTGGGGGGGAGTGCTGCTACTGGAAGGTCCTGAGGTGTTCCTTGTCTAGCAGCCCTCCCTCGGGGATAGCAACTCCAGCTTTCCTTTAGGAAATCAGCCTGGGCTGGTACATGCCTATAATCCCAGAACAAGGAACTGAAGCAGAAGGATTATGAGTTTGAGGTTAACCTATAGTGAATTCAAGGCCGCCCAAAGTACATAATAGGGGGGCCAGGGAGATGACACAGTAGAATAAGCACTTCCCTGGCAAGCACAAGGGCCTGAGTTCAATCCCTGGTTCTGAAAAAAAAAAAAAAAAAAAAAAGTACATAATGGGATATTGTCTAAAAATCCCCCAAAGTTCCTCTTTTGAGTCTAGGGAAGTGGGTGGTCATAAGCCCATCATTCAGCATGCCCCTGGTCCTTGGATATCACCGAAGGGTGAAGCCAACTATAGAAGCCAGAACCAAGAAGGGCTTCTGGTCCCTGAGCCCCTAAACGGACCTCAGCAGAAGCCAGCCCTACCCTGCACTGCTCACAGAAGCCCTAAGGGCTTTTCTGTGTCTATGATATCTTAAGTTTGCTTTTCTGCAACTTGCAAAATAAAGAGTTCTGTTTGTTTGAAATGAGATCTTTCTCAGCAAGACAGTAGACTCAGATATTAAAGTGGGAGGAAATGGATGGATGTATTTGACTATGCAGACTCACAACACTTTTGCTGGGCCACAGAAAACATCATAAACATTATTACTATTGTTGTCCGTTTCTTTGAGACAGGTTCTCACTACACTATCGTGAACTCACAGCTTTCCTCCTGCTGCAGGCTCCCGTGTTCTGGGTTCCAAGAATGCACCACCAGAAGCTGAGGCAGGAGAATCCCTGTGAGCTTGAGGCCATTCTGCAATACTTAGCAAGGCCCTGCCTTAAATCAATAAAGAACTATAAATAAATCCAGAAACACTACTTGTAACACAATATAAAAAACAAGGTTCTTATAAAGATCTGTGTAAGTGCACACTGTTTGCCTGGCACTGTCTACAGCACTTAAACAAAAGACTCATTCACAAGGGTGAGGCTGTGACGTAGACACTGTTACTGCCCTTACTTCATGGTGGAGACACTCGGACACAAAGCCAACTTGGGCGAGGCCGCGCAGCTACAGATAGTGGACTCGGCTCCGAACTTTGACCACCCCGGAGGAGCCACTGAGGCCATTCCTATTTCCACTGTACCATTTCATCTCGGAAGAAAAGACACACGGCCCAAGTACAGGCAAAGAAAATGTGCAATAAGTAGAGATATGAAAATTCCCAAAGAATATAAAAAAGTTGTCAAAGAAATGATTATAAATGCAATAAGACTGGGTTTTGCCAGCTAAGTTGAGGAAACAAGGGGCCAGAGAGATGCCTCAGTAGAATAAGTACTTCCCTGGCAAGCTCAAGGGTCTGAGTTCAATCCCCAGTTCCTCAGAGAGAGAGAGAGAGAGAGAGAGAGAGAGAGAGAGAGAGAGAGAGAGAGAACAGTGAGTCGAGTTGAAGTACAGGGAAATAGATGAGACATGAACTAAATGACAAATGAACGGGTCTAACCTAGATGGAGGGTAGTTTTTTTTTTTTTTTTTTTATTTTTGAGACAAGGTCTCACTATGCAGTTCAGGCTGGCCTTAAGCTCACTTTGTAGCTCAGGCTGGTCTCGAACTCACAATAATCCTCCTGTCTCAGCCTCCCGAGTGCTGGGATTACAGGCCTGCACCACCATGCCCAGCATAATTTTGAAATGTGTATCAAAATGTCTACTCTGACCCAGCAAACATCAGAAATTTATGCTCAGGAGATACATCAGCCATCAAAATATATGTGTGAAGAACGTTCTTTGAGCTGGGGAGATAGCTCAGCAGTCTAAGCACCCGCCTGGCAAGCATAAAGAACTGGGTTCGATCCCTGGTAGAACATTTTGTGCCAGTCCCAGAACTTTGGGCATGCGTGCCATGCTGGCCACTGAAACCAGTTATGATGCCACATGCCTGTAATCCCAGTGCTGGGGAGGCTGAGACAGGAAGATCACTATGAATATGAACTGTATAGTGAGACCCTGTATAAACAACAACACAAAATAAATAAAATAAAAGCAGCAGCCAGGACACAAAGAAGCTTGTGAGCCACTGCTGGGGGGGGGGGTGAACTTTCTCTAATGATGCTGCACAGCGTGCAAGCAGTTTTAAGCAGAAAGTGGCTCTGGTGGATCTGCCTTCTCGGGGGATGCCCTGGTGGCAGCGTGGATGCACACTGAAGATGGATGGGGCAGAGCTGGCGAGTGTAGCAAGAGGGTGTTATGTAATTTTTTCTATTTGTTTCTGGGTGTTTTTGAGACAGGGTTTCACTATACGGTCCAGGCTGACCTTAAACTCACTATGTAGCCCTGGCTAGTCTCAAATTCAAATCGATCCTCCGGCCTCAGCCTCCCAAGTGCTGGGATTACAGTGCGTGCCACCGTACCTGGCAGTGTTGCACGATTCTGGTGAGGAACACTCACTCTGATACAGGGAAGTGGAGAGCTGTGGGTGCCACGGGGTGCTCCTCTGCGGAGCAGAGCTGCTTAGTGACCTGGGGGCACTGTGACCCGGAAACAAGGAAGGTGGGATGTGCAGAGGTGCGATGCTTAAGTAAGTGGAGAAAAATTGGGTGAAATCACAAGTCAAGATGCAGAATGCTGTGTATTCACATCATGTGTGTTAACGCCATTTATAGGTGGGAGTTGTTTTTTAATGTTTTTTAAAATTATTCTTCTGAGCATAGTCTGTGGATTTTTTGTTTGTTTGTTTGTTTGTTTAAAAAAAGCTACACATGGGGCTGAGATGGCTCAGTGGAATAAATGCTTCCCTGGCAAGCGCAAGGGCCTGAGTTCAATCCCCAGTTCTGCAAAAAAAAAAAAAAAAAGAAAAGAAGCTACACATGACAAATAAACCAAACAACCATCCATCCATCCATCCATCCATCCATCCATCCATCCATCCAAACAAGAGAGCAAACCGCTCCTCCCCCTCCAGCAGGCCGGGAGCTGGCCTGCGGGCTTCACTGGCCTCCCCTCTCTGCTCACCCACTCCTCCCAGCGAGCCAGTCTCTCTGCGTTCTCCGTGGCCTCCCTCTGCGCACGCGCTGCGTCCTCCGCGGCCTCCTTGGCCAGGCGCTCCTCTGCAGCTTTCTGCTCCAGCTCTGCCCTCTCCTCGTCCGTGAGCCCGTAATTCCGGGGCTCCCCAATCTCTCTGATGAGCTGTTTGATGGCAAGTCTGTTCTGGGCATCTTCAAGTTTCCCCACATCTGTAAATCCCAAGAGAAAGGAGAATGACACATGCATAGACGCCAGCCCTGCCAGCTACTGGGAAAATGTTTTGCTAGCGTAATTTTGTGACAGCAGTTGATGCCAGTCGCCACACTAGTTTCCTTTTCTAGTCAGCAGTATGCTTCAGTTTCTTTTCTTGTGACTGAATATTACACGAGTCTGAAAGTCATTTGTAGGAGGGCGTGTTTGGGTCTGGGAATTCTAATAATCACAGTGGAGTGAGTAAATGGCAGGGGGAACTACTGGATCGTGAATGTCCCCAAAGGCCTGTGCATTCAGGTGTGGTCCCAGCATGGCGCAGCAAATGGAACCTCTGAAGGGACCAGCCTCAGAGGACGTCCCTCAGCCAGTGGGTTGTGACCCCAGCCTCTTCATTTACTTCCTGGCTGTGAGGTGAGTGGTGAGGGTCTGACATGTGTGTTCCGTCATGGCAGGCCCAAAGCAAATGCCGCATGGCCCAACGCTCAGAAGCCATAAGACAGAATAAAACTTGTATTGCTCATTGCTTGATGGGCTGGGGATTGACCCCAGGTCCTTCCACAGGTGAGGGAAGGACTCTAAGACCTTGTTCTGGCTTGGCCAACTCAGGTCTTCTGTCATGGTAATGTAGAGCTGAGTAGCCCAGACCACTTCACGTGACTCCCCGACATGGTTAAGCAAAGGCCAGGACACTTCTTCCAGAGGTTTCCACAGAAGGAAGTTCTGTACCTGTTAGAAGCCAGGAAGAATGACCTGGAGGTTCTAACCTTTGTTTTGAAAATCAATGACTCTGGGATAGATTTGCAACCTATAATAAATGAACCATTTCACTCAGTCTTCTTCTTTTTTTTTTTTTTTTTTGGTCTTTTTCAGGGTTGGGCAGGGATTGAACTGAGGACCTTGCACTTGCCAGGCAGGCACTTATGCCTCTGAGCTACCTCCCTGGCTTCAGTCTTCTTGGATATGAAAAAAGTCCAAACTGCGCCTTAGTCACTTTCTCAGCACTGAGACACAAGGCCCAACGCCCACAACTTCAGGAAGGAGAAGTCTACAGTTGTCTGGTTCTGAGGCAGGACGGCACAGCGCAGGCGCACGGCAGAGGGGAGCTGCTCCAAGCACGGTTGACAGGAAGCCGGGAGGAAAGATCAATGCTTGGGCCAGGGAGATGGCTCAGTGGAATATGTGCTTCCCTGGCAAGCCCAAGGGCCTGAGTTCAATCCCCGGTTCCATTAAAAAAAAAAGAGAGAAAGAAAGATCAGCCCTTCCCGGTACGTCCCCAGGAGCCGTATCTTCCAGCCAGGCCCACTTCCCAACAATGAGCTAGCTGTAGCGTCCCACAAGCCCATCCTCTTCCGAGAGCCCCACCTTTGAGCTCAGGAGGTTTTGGGGTGACAGCCAGATGTAAACCCAAACACCCCAGAATACATGACTAATGTCAATATCACGACTCAAGAGAAAGGAAAGAGCAGGAAGAGGAGGAGGAGAAAGGCTCCCTGGTAAAGGCAGCGAGTAGTAGAGTCCGCATGCTGTCCTGGTTTTCCCAGAGCATGTCCCACATGATCGGCGTGCAGTGGACGTGCTGGGGCACTGATCCCATCCAGAGCCGTCCGCGGGGTCACTGCTTGTCCTGCCCTCACCCAGATGTCTTTTCTCTCAGTCTGAGCCCTTGATGCAGATGAGAGACCCTGCCAGGCTCTACCAGAGAACACAGAAGAGCAGGGCCATGTATGAATTACGGGCAGAAGCAAGGTGTGGTGGCGCACGCCTGCAATCCCGGCACCTGGGAGGCCGAGGCAGGAGAAATGCTGTGAGTCTGATACCAGCTAGGCTACAAAGCGAGCTCAAGGACAGCCTGAACTGCAGAGTGAGATTCTGTCTCAAAAAGACAACAAACAGACCAGGGAGATTGCTCAGTGGAATAAGTGCTTCCCTGGCAAGTGCCAGGGCCTGAGTTCAATCCTTGTTTCCACAAAAAAAAAAAAAAAAAAGAAAGAAAGAAAAAAATCAAGGCCTTCAAAAAGCAAAAAACATAAAAGGCACTCGAGGTACCTCTTGATTGTCTGACCTCTAACAAGTTTAGATGTGTCTCTCCTTGATTCTTCTGAATAATTACAACTCTGGTTGGGGTCACTAAGTGCCCCAGAACATTTTTTGAGAAGTCTCTAAGGAGAAAGTGCTCCAGGGAACAGTGTCCCCAGCACCCCTGCCGCTGGGGCACTGCTGCTTGGACAGGGTGGGTACCTGCCTGGCCCAAGCTTGACTTGAAGTGTGCCTTTCTAGGAATGTGGGACTGGGACCCGGAGAGTCTGGCTGCCAGTGAAACTTGGAAACTGCAGGGTGTGGGAGGTCTCTGTCCACTGAGAGAGAGAGAGAGAGAGAGAGAGAGAGAGAGAGAGAGAGAGAGAGAGAGAGTGTCAGGGAGAGACACAGAGAGAGACAGATAGACAGTGAGACAGAGTCCGGGAGAGACAGAGACAGGCAGACAGACAGAGAGAAAGACAAAGACAGAGAGAGACAGAGAGAGAGACAGAAATAGAAGTAGAGAGGCAGAGACAGAAACAGATATGGTGAGGGAAA
>PVKA01050670.1:0-12596 GCA_004027165.1 Ctenomys sociabilis | reverse complement strand
AAAAAAAAAAAAAAAAAAAAAAAAAAAAAAAAATTGATAATCAGTGAGTCTACCGCAAAGTGAATGCTAATAAGATGGTCTCAGAAATTTGATGGAAGGAACTAGACAGGGAGCTGTGATGATGGACAGATGGTAGACATCAATTATATTGCAGCCAATGAAAGAAAAAATACCAGAAATTAGCAACCTAATAAACACAAGAAACCATAAAAGAATACAACAAGGCTCACAGTACATGATGAATCAAGAAACATAAACATTCAAACTCATGATATCTGTGGGAACACAGATTAAAAATTCCAGTAATATGTAATTCCTAAGTAAGTTCTTTACCAGAAAATCAGTCCTCACCCCCCAATAGTGCCACTGTCTCCTGTCCTGCAATACTGGCATATGGTCATACTCAGAACTTCTGTTCTGCCAGGTTGTAGGCATCTTGCAGAGTGTGGGTCAGTCTGAGTTCTTGGAATAGGAACTCTTGCCATCCCTCTGCCCAAGTGTGATAGTGGATTAGGCAGATAGGTTCACTGGCACAGAGCTGTCCACTGAGGCAGGAGTGTTCCTATTCAATCAGAACAACTACAGCAGTAACAGGCTATTTGTTCCAGTGGTATTTATGAGGGTTCGTTGAGAAATAACACAATCTCAGACCGTGTCTTGGGTGTTCCTTTAGCCAACTATTGACAGTGGAAGACTGCTTTCAAAGCTGAGCCTGCATTTCCCTTGCTGGTTATGTTGTGTGTGTGTGTGTGTGTGTGTGTGTGTGTGTGTGTGTGTGTGTGAGATGCCCTTTTCTGGTTCCCCAGGAGAAAAGCACTATTAGTTACACTTTGTGTCCTAGTTTCATCTAGCCACCAGCTGTTGGTGTGGCTGTGCCAGCCAGTCTCTGTGGTGGGATCTCTTTCTTCTGTATCATTCAATCCTGTCCTCTCTGTTTCCTAGAGACTCTTGGCTAAACTCCGCTTGCTTGAACTGTTCTCCAAGGCATTTTTTTGGGACTGAAGACATTTTAACCTGTAGTAACTAGCACTGGAATCCATTATTCCCCACTACATAGCCTCTCTTGATCTGGAATGTTTCCTTGATCTGCTTACGCCACCACTGTTGATGTTCTACTACCTTTGCACGACACTCGGCTTCTGACACACTGTCCTCAAATTGGATCAGTCCGGCAGTCATGCTTTCTATTGAAATGTTTGTGTTTTCACGTTCTGCTTGCTTTATTTGTTTATTTATATTTTTATTCATTTATTTTTTTGCCGAACAGGAGATTGAACTTATGTCCTTGCATTTGCCAGGGACGCGCTTGTTCCACTGAGCCATCTTCCCGACCCCTACAGCTTGTTTTCTTTGTATAAGTTCTAAGTCTTTACCAAACCTTTCATTTCTATCTTTCATTGTCTTATTCAATTTCATTACCTTGTTTCTTCTATTAAATTACCTAAAATTGTATTTGTAGAACAACTTATGTGTTTCATGAACTTCTATGATAACTCACTAAACGTCTAATGGAATTGCTTCTGTTTTTCTTTTTTAAGCTTTTCAAACAGTTTGACCAAATGATTTACATTCTTTGGGTATAACTTCCTTTTCTTTTGTGTCAGGGACATCTGCGTGTGTTAAGGAAGTGATTTCTTGCTGCCTTATTTTGTCATATTTCAATTGCTTTTATGCTGCTGATTGGAGACCAGTTGGGGTAGAGTGAATACAGAGACAAAATGGATATTGATGTACAATAAAATCCAATAGGGCTGGGGATATAACTCAGTGGCACAAGTGTTTGCCTGGCAAGGTCAAAGTCCTGTGTTAGATTCTTGGTTAAAAAAAAAAAAAGAACCAGCAAAAATCAACCACTTCTCCTGCCTTAACAATAGTAAAAGAGATTTATAAAAATGAGAGAGGCAGAAAGACCAACCAAATGACAATAGACTCTGAATACTAAATTCACTAAATACCATCGTTGATAACAGAAAAAGTTCAGCAAAAACTGCGTGTCTTGAAATGAATATCTAAAAAATAAAGCTGTATTGTACCAACAAAACATGAGGTAATGGGGAAAGGGAAAGTTGAAGAGGTAAAATTTGCAGAAGAACGGTGTGGTGACTTGCCAACTGGGCATCACCTTGCAAAGCCCAGCTGAACTGAGCCAGTGTGGTCTTTTGTGTGGGAGGCCCACTTGAGGATCATTGCTGGCAGTATCTGTTGAAGAAACAAAAACAAAAACAAAACGAAACAAAAAGTCTGTTTGAAGCTGTTTGATGCTCTTCGTTTTCCTGGTGTTGCCGTTGGTTCTCTTGAAAGACCTTGTCATACTCGCTTTCCTGAGGAACTTGGATGTTCTTATTGTTGAAGGAGCCCTGGACATTTTTGTCACTGGTAATGGCTACAGTTCACTTTGAGCTCTGGTCTTCACTCAGACTCGTCAAGGAGGAAAATGTTGCACTGCTGTCTCCTGAAGAAGCTTGTCATGTTGGCTTTCCTGATAGGAACTTGGCTGTTCTCATCATCGGAGAAGCTTGGGATCTCACTGTTGCTGAGGATGGCTATGGAACCTTTCATGGGAACTCTGGTTCTTACCCTGAGCTCCAGTTCAGATCCCTCAGCCTACTGGCACAGAACCTTCATCTCGCTGGCACAGATATTTTAGCTTCCACCTCTGCCCTTAGGGTCTTCCCACATCAAATCCATGAAACAGGCTTGCATGTGGCATTATTTTTGGGTGTTGTCCTCCAGTTGGACTTGTGAGGGGCATTGTTACGAGCTCTGGGTCTTGAGTGAGGCATTACTGTGGGATCCGAGCACTCAGCTGTATTGTTTTGTCTTCAGTGTGTGGACAGATTTTCCGCTCTCCCATTTTGGCCAGCTCAGCCCACCATGGGGGTGGAGCTGGCATGGCATGTGGTGCCAAGAATCGAACCTCAGTCTGTATGCACTTGCCTATGCCGTCGCTTTAGACCATGAAACCACCTAGCCAGCCCCTCCCAAGCTCTTTGTATATGACCCTTTGGGTGAGATTATAAAATAATCTTATAATTGAATGTCCTTTATTATATTATTTCCCCTTGAAAAACTCCAAAATACAATGAAATTGATAAAGAAACTGATAAGACAGAGGAGAGAAGTGTGAGATCAACAATCTCGCTGAATAACACGTAAGTAGATAAAGGTAACAGAAAAATATGAAAAACAAAAAATGAAAAATGGACTAAACAAAGAACAAAAGGAAGGAAAAAGGAAAGAAAAAAAGCCCAACTTCTACTAATTAAAACACAAAAAAGCAAAATGTGTCCAGAAATTCTTCTCTGGTTTTGGGTGAGTAGTTCCGTTCCAGAACCTATAGAACTAGATTCCACTAGGTAAGGAAATGACAGGAAGTCACAGAACAAGCCTACTTATTTTCATGTTCATCTTTTTTATTGTTGTTGAACAAGTGCTTGCCAGCAGCTGCCGTGCCACTGAGCTGCATCCCCGGCACCCTCCATGTCCATTTCTTTGTGTATGTTTACTTTGTCCTGTCTTGTTTTCCTGCTGGGTAGGGTCAATCTACAGTATGGATCCTGGCTTAGGGTTTTACTTACTACATGTTTCTCAATGCTTGTACCTTTCTGTGTGCTCCCAGTTGATTCTACCTCCACAGAGCTCCAATGCATGTACGCTTTTTTAAGAGGCCCGCTCTGTACACTCCCCAGGATGTGGTAGTCATCTGTTCTGGCTTGTGTGTAGACATCTCAAAGCCTCATGTACTCAGAAGTGGGGCTTTTTGAAGATGGCCAGATCTAATGCGGACTAAGTGTGTGACACTAGGATTGAGAGTGTGTGGTACTAAATGAGTACATTGATTGGAATTACGGTAGTTGTGGGTGTGGATGATGGAGGCCCGCCCTGAGTATCCTGGAATCAGTAACCAGGCTTGTATCCTGGATGGACTCTAAAGGGAGGAAGGAAGGCAGGGTGCTGCTCCTGCTTGCTGTTTCACTGCATCCTGCCTAATATGTCAAGAGACATTTCTCCTGTCCGGTGACATTGTGCCATGCTGTCCTGCCTTGGATCCACTCACCCTCTCAGTCCCCATATCCTTTGAGGCCCCACTGTTTGCCACAGCGTGGACCCTGTCTTCCCCCTAACAGTTTCTCTTGTTGGCCCTCGGTGTGGAGGAATGAGGAGTTTTAGATAGCAGTGAGGCTTCTGTGACAGGCTATGGATGGAATCTCAGGACCCTTCACAGATGTCTGACATCTGGCGTGGTTCTCTGTCTTTGCACTCTGAGTAATACTCCATTATATAGAAATACCACATCTTTTTCAACCATTCCTCTTGTGATGGACATCTGCCTCTGCCACTTTGCACTCTGCAGGAAGATGCCAGCAGTTAAAGCCAGTAGGTAGCTCATGGACTGCTGCATGGTGAAGAAATCTGGTTCCCCATTGGAAGTGGAAACCAGCGTGAATTTCAGTGGAGCCAAAGATTTATGCTTGCTGGGATTAGCAACTGCCACAGCTGGCTTTCTGGGATAAATCCACTTGGATGTGGAGTCTTACAGCCCATGCTGTCTACCATTGACAGCAGAGACATGCCTTGATGTGGACTTTTTTCTCTCCTCACCTTTCTCTTTCTCTCTTATTTCCTTCCTCCCTTCTTTCCTTTTGTTTTTATTATTTTTCCCATAATTTATTGAGATTCAAACAGGAATGAGACAGTTTAAAATCAAATTATTAGGACAGATTCAATAATTAATATACTGCTTATTGTTTTCTTAGTAGCTAATTGTATAAGATACAGACATGATATTCTATTTCCAAACACTATTAGAACAAATCCATCTATTCATTGAATTAAGAGAATGTAGCTTTATATCTATCTTAACTATGTTGAATATACAGATACAAAATGGTCATTCATTTCTATCCCCCTTTTTGTTTAATTTTGTCATTTAATATTATAGATGTGTGAATTCAACAAAGTTTTCATTATAGTCCAGCGCTCCATAATAGTATTGGGTTTTCGGTATGTCTGGCAGTCTCAGCATATTAATATGGCTTTAGTTTATATATCTTGTTTTTACACTTTTCTGCTAGATGGTTAAGAGCAAAGTAAACCAAGACTTATATAAGGCCATGCAAATCCCCTAAGGATTTATCCTGAAACCCTGTACCACAGTTTGTAGATCCTTTGTAATTGCCATTCATGTGGACGAGTCACAGCCATTGCTTGACCAATTTGCTCTCTTTGAAAGCCTCAGAGAATGTTTTCTCTCCAAGTGACTCTTCTTAAGCACATGCTACATCATCAAGCACTTTCCTCTTTGGCCCCATAATCTCCTTGATCAGAAAATTTGGGACACCAATGACTTTGAAGTCAGGGTTGTCTGAGCTTTTAGAGCTCAGGAATGTGTGAGAGTAAGTGTTTCTGAATTCATAAATAATTAAGTCTGTGTATGTTCCCTGCTCTCTCAGCACCTCCAAAGGATGAGAGCTGACTGCCCCGGAGAGGTCCTTCCCTGATTCACCAGGGCAGGACCTAGGGTATCTGGACAAGGACTCCTGCACTTCAGGAGGCTGCCCTCTGTCCATCAGGGCCCTCATCCTGCCTGACCTTAACCTTCCCTCATGTGAGACAGGGCAGTGGTCACCTGGTTCTCAGAACCCAGGAAGAAACTGGTCTCCCTATTATCTGCTCCATACTCCCCTGGATATTTACCCTGACCTGAAAATTGCAAACAGCAATGCAGTGTGCTGGACTCCTCTTTGTGAAGGGAAACTTCTCCACTGCCCTTGCTGAAGGACCTGATGTGGAGGTGTTGGGACAGCAGAGGTACTGGCTTTGAGGTGGGGACATCAGGGCTGAGTTCTGCGCCATGTCCTCCCCATCAGTACAGCCCAACCTCTCTGCTTTGAACTGAGTTTCTTTGTATGCCCCGCATTTACTTAGCTCATGGGAAATATAATGGTGGTTGCAGGGACAAGGAGCTCCTGTTCACATCAGCCTCCTTATTTGTGGATGCTCCCCTGGAAAACCCCCTCATTAACATCATGTCCTGGGATCTCAGTCACATGGGGAAAGGGTACAGAGTGACCTAATGGGCTCAGTGGGATATAGATTAATATTGGGAACCTGGGCAGTACAACTTCAGGAAGAAAATTCCCCAGATGTCGCACAAGGAATAGTTAGGGTGGAGTGAGCCTGGAGAACCTGACTTCCAGCCTCCTTCTCCTCAGGAGAGCTGGGCTCCCTGAGCTTCACTGAAAGAAGCTGAGAGCTACTGCTGTTCCTGGCACCATTTCCTCTGTGGATGTCACTGCCCAGAGGGAAAGACCCCTGCAGTGTAGGGTCCTGCAGGCTTCCCTAGGAGGCAACCTCTGAAGAGCTCAGAGCAAAGTCAATTCTAGAGGAACTTCTTACTCAGAGTCAGGCCTCCCTTTTATAGCTGGAGACAATGAGGGCCCCCAGGAGTGACTGATCCAAGTCTGCATCTCCAGAGGAGGCTGCACTAGTCCCACAGCTCAGCCCCTCACGCAACAAACCCCTCCCAGCACTCTTCACCCTGGTATTCAGATTCTGGTGTGAGGGGCTGATCCTTAGAGCCTTCTAGGAAGACTGAGACAGCTAGGGCTTCTACTCCGCACTCCTCTCGTCAGCTGCTGTTCCTCCCCAGGCAGGAAACAACATCTCCCTCAGCTGTGACTCTATGCCAAGCAGTCCAGAATTTGAGCCCTGGTGATCCATGTTCTTTCCCAATTCTCTATGCCTGGATACAAATGGAGCTCAGACTGGAACCAAAAGTGACATAGGCTGAGCATCTCTAGGCAACCTGAATACAGGACACTGGAACAGAGCGAGGACTCTCTTGCTAAGGAGCTGGGCACTAAGTTTTGGGTATTTTGTCCCAGAGCAAACTGAGAATGGACAAGGCGAAGGTGAGGGACTGGGCTGACCCTGGGAGACCTGTAACCATGCAGTCTCCTCATACTGCCTTGTGGCCCAACAACAACCCTACTGCTGCCCACCAGGAACCTCTGCCAGTCCAACATTGTAGTGCGAGGACCCCGTTGGCCTCTACAGGAGGACTAATTCCCCACTCTGGGTGATACTTAATTATAACGTCAAATAGAACTGTCCTTGGAGCAGTGTCAAAGGCACCCTGGTACCAAGAAATGGGATTCAGGATAGCTTACCTGAGACCTCCAGATCCACAGCGTCCCTGGGCTGTGACAATAGATATGGAGTTGAGTTCTGAGAGCCATAGCACCTGTATGTGCCCCTGACGGCTGAGCTTGCAGCTCCCATGATTTCAGATGCGGGGATCAGTTACCTCCTCCTTGTACAGAAGGAAGGTGTGCATTGGGCTCTGTGACTGACACAGCATGGTCACATTCTCTCCTGAGGACACTGTGGGTCCTGCATGCACTGAGAGAGAGGGTGTGGCAGGGAGCTGTCCTGTAGAGAAGGAGAGTGGTGAGGCTCTGCTTAAGCTTGTTCTGAGCTGAGGCCTCAGCAAGGCTGTCTCTGAAAATCTCTGTTCTCTGCCTCATCTGACTGTGCACCTCCTGGCCACGTGTAAACCAGTCTCCCTCCCTCCCTGACACCCCACTCTTGTCACCGCCTCTTGTGCTCCCCCAGTAGGGCCTGTGCATACTCTTTGTCCTTGACTGAGCCCTGGGGCCCTCACCTGTGATCAGGATGTCCAAGTGGTCACTGGGAGCTGACCACTCAGAGGAGAGGCTGTGTCTACCATAGCATCTGTATTGGCCCCCATGGGAGTGGCTACCAGGGCCCAGGGGGAAGTCATACTGAAAGAATCCAGCCTGCGTCTGCCTGACTGGCTGCTGTGGGAGGTCCCCTGCCCCCTCCTTGGACAGAGTGAATGTGTCATATCTGAGGTCAGTGACACAAGGGCCAGGATAGGGCTCTGGTGGATCAGGAAGGAAGGCTTCCTCAATAGCTCAGGAGGGAGCAAGAGCCAGCTGAGGGAGTGGTGCCTTCCATGCCCCTGCCATCCTGTCCTGTTCTGAGGGTATTGCACTAGGGCTGTCAGGTACAGAAGATTCTCTCAACCACTGTCAGATTGAGGTCCATCAAGTTCGGGCTTTTTCAATGTGCTTGGTGACTGAAAATGTACTGCACCAGCCTGGAATTTCTCACCTGAGATTAGGAGCTCCAGGGCATTTCTGGGCTCTGACCACACCTGCGTGTTTTTCTTCTCATAGCCATAGCATCTCAATATACAGTTTTGCTTGGGAATTACAGGGCCCACAGTGAACAGAGCCTGGAAATTCCCTCTGTTGTACTGTGAGTCCAGTGTCCAGGAGTCCTTGTCTCCTCCTTCCTCAGTCAGAATGAACCTGTCAAATCCTCTCTGTGATGCACACTGGAGGGCGATGTTCCCTCCTGAGGTGACCACATGTGTGGGCTATGTGAGGTGCTATGCGAGAGACCATGTACATGCCAGGACCAGGTCTGCGAGCGCTCTCAGTACTTAGAAATCGTCTGTGTAGAGGCTGCAGCTTCCAGTCCATCGTGGTCCTGTAAGTAAATGTAAGAATGATCGTTCTTTAAAGCATGATTCAAGGAACAAAGTTGAATCTGGAATCTCTAATCAACAAGGGTTCATTAATTAGCTGGTTTCCTCGTATCTTGCTGGTGGGATTGCAGCCAGACATTGGGTTAGCAAAACAAGTATGCATAGAGCATGGTCTGTCAGTCACAGCCAGGCAGTGCACAGAAATGCTTCTGAGTTGATTCCACAAACCAGAGTCCTGTCTTAAGTCTTCTTCTGAGGACTCAAGGAAGTTTCTGATTGGATGACCTAGATCTGATGTGAGTCAGATGAGTGCAAAGTGTAAAATAAGGCTCCCAAATGTGGCTGCCATTGTGGTCTGGCCCAACATGGTCTCTAACGTTTGTCCAATTCCACCAGCAGAATGTAGTGTGTACTACCTTTGCAATTCTTTTTAATTTTTTTTTTTTATTGAAGAACCAATAGCAATGAGACTGGTTCAAATCAAATTATCAGGACAGATTCAATAATTAATATATTGCATATTGTTTTCTTAGGGGTTTGTTGTCATACAAGATGCATACATGATATTCTACTTACAAACTAATCAATGAGTTAAGAGAATGTAGCTGTATACTTGTATTTTTAAAGTTGAATTATAATACACTTTACATAATTAATATTTTCTTCCTTGTTATCTTTCTAGTGGTTATCCATAGTAGAAGAAGCTGACATAATATCCTGTCCAACCACTATTAGTACAAATCTTGCTTCTCATAGAATTATGAAGAAGTACTGCATATTTATCCTAACTGTACTGTTTATACAAACACATCATGGTGCTTCTTTATATCCCCTTTTTTTTCTGTTTAGACCTTCCAAAGATGGGCACTCCATTGTCATTCAACCATTATAGGTGCCTGAACTTGGCGAAACAATCAAACACAGTCCATCAGTCCACAATAATAGTGAGTTACCTGAAGAAGTTGTTGACTAGAGCCATTTACAACTCAACTTATTATTATGGCCTTATATTATGTACCTCATTTTTATACTTTTCTGCTGGATGGTTAAGATGGAGATAAAGCAAGATTATATACCAAAAATGTAGCTTTTGTATCTGATGTGGTCATTCAAGTCCCCTCAAGGTTTATCTTGTAATCCTGTATCTCACTCTGTAGATCCGACCAGTTTGCTCTCTGTGAGAGCCTGAGAGAAAGTTTTTTCTCCATGTGACTCTTCTTAGGCACACTATAGAGCATCAATCTCTTTCCTCTGTGGCTCCATAATCTAGGGCAGAAAACTTGGAATACAATAGTACAGGTTCTCCTATATACTGAGTCTTCATGACTTTGAAAGTCTAGGGCCAAAATGCTGGCTGACCTTGCGGCCCTTCTATTTCTTCAATTTCTGATTTGTGAATTTAGGTTGTTAACAAGCCAGAAGAGAAGCTGATTAGCACCCTGCAACATATAAGGTTCAGTTTGCCCTAAATGTCTTACTCATTTTTTTTAGTTGTTTTTATACATTTCTATTTGTATGTCTTCTTTGCACATCGGCGTGTGGTTTATTTCACTTATATGTTCCAGTGGCATCCACTTCAATATAAATTCTTCAAGTTTATCATTCTTAATAGCTGAGTAATACTCCATTATATAGAAATACCACATCTTTTTCAACCATTCCTCATGTGATGGACATCTTGGTTGTTTCCAAGATCTTGCTATCACACATTGTGCTGCTATAAACATAGGTACACATATATCACTATGATATGATGATTTCAGTACCTCTAGGAAAATTCCCAGGAGGAGGATAGCTGGCTTCAATGGGATGTCCAGTCCTACTTTTTTGAGGAGTCTTTACCCTGATCTCCATAATGGTTGTACCAGTCTACATTTCCACCAGCAGTGGAGAAGTGTTCCCTTTTCACCACGTGCTCTCCAACATTTGTTGTTGGTTGATTTCTTTATGATAGTCATTCTTTCTGGAGCCAGATGGTATCTCAGTGTTGTTTTAATTTTCATTTCACAGATGGCTAGTGATGTGGATAGAAGTGTTTCTTCATCTCAGATACCCATTTCTTGACTAGGTCTTTAAATTTGAGGGCCCTAATATATCTTAGTTCTTTATATATTCTAGACAGAAGACCTTTGTCTGAGTGCTTATTAGTTAAGATTTTTTTTTTCAAAATTTGTGGGTTGTCTTTTAAGTTTGTTGATAATTTCTTTACGTTCAAAAACTTCTCAATAAATTCCTAGTTGTTAATTCTTTCGAAGGTTTCCCATGTGAATACATATTTGTTCATGAACTCTTTACCTATCATTATGCATTCAAGAGTTCCAGATTGATTGTATCTGTTTTAATGTTTAGATATTTAATTCATTTTGACTTTAGCTTTGTGCATGATGATAGACCTGGGTCAAGTTTTAGTTTTCAGCATGTAGAAAGTCAGTTTTCCCAGCATCATTTCCTAAAGAGGCTACCTATCTTCCAGTAAGCGTGTTTGGCCCCTTTGTCGAAGATCAACTGCCTGAGTGTGTTCCCATAAGCCTCTGCATCTTCTAAAACTATTCCATTGATCCTCAGGTCTATTTCATTGCCAATACCATGTTGATTTTATCACAGTGGCTTTATAGTATAATTTCAAATCAGGAATTGTGATGCCCCCTGCCTTGTGTTTGTTGGACAAGGTTGCCTTTGCTATTCTAGACTTTGTCTGGTTCAAAATAAATTTTACAAATTATTTCACTAGGTCTGGGAGGTATGTTGGTGGCAGTTTGATATGGGTTGCATTGAATATGTACAACAATTTTGGGATTATGGCCATCTTCACGATGTTGGTTCTTCCTATACAGGAATGAGGAATATCTTTCCATTCTCTGAAATCCTCTATAATCTCTTTTCTTAGGGTGTTGTAATTTTCCGTGAAAAGATCTTTGACTTCCTTGGTTAAGGGAATTCCAAGGTATTTCATTTTCCATGGTTCTATTTTAAAAGGTATTGTTTCTATACTTTCTCTCTGAGTGTGTTTGTTATCTGTGTAGAGGAATGCTTTTGACTTTTGAGTACTGACTTTGCATCCTGCTATACTACTGAATTTCTGTGTCAATTCTAGTAGTTTCTTAGTGGAATTTTTTTGGGTCTTTCAAGTAACGTATCATGTCATCTGCAAATAGTGATAATTTAACTTCTTGTTTATCTATTCTTATTCCATTTATTTCTCCTTCTTTTCTAATGGCTTTTGGTAATAATTCCAAAACTGTATTGAATAGGAAGGGAGATAGAGGACATCCTTGTCTTGAACCTGAAGTAAAAGAATTCAGTTTTTCCTCTTTTAGAATTATATTAGCCATTGGGTTTTCATAGATGGTTTTTATCAAATTAAGGTAGAGTCCATCTATTCCAATTTTCTGTAGCATTTTGAACATGAATGAATGGTGGATATTTTCAAAAGCTTTGTCTGCATCAGTTGAGATGATCATGTGGTTTTTAGATTTCAGTCTATTAATATAGTGTATTATATTTATAGAGTTTCAAATCTTGAACCATCCTTGCATCCCTGGGATGAATCCTACTTGGAGATGGTGTATGATCTTCTTCATGATTTGCTGTATTCTGTTTGCTAGCATTTTATTGAGTATTTTTGCATCAATGTTCATGAGGGAGATTGGCCTATAATTCTCCTTTTTGATTGTGTCTTTCCTTGGTTTTGGAATCAGTATAATACTTGCGTCCAGAAATGATTTTGGGAGGACTGCTTCCTTTTCAATTTCATTGAAGAGTTTGAGGAGTGTAGGGATTATATCTTTTATAAATGTGTTGTAGAATTCAGCTGTGAATCCATCAGGACTTGGACTTTTCTTTGTCGGCAGGCTTTTTATTACATTTTGTATTTCGTTGGCTATTATTGGCTTACTGTGAGTTCTTATGTCTTCTTGTTTTAGTTTTGGTAATTTGTATCTTTCAAGGAATTTGAGCATTTCCTGTGTGTCTTCTAATTTGTGAGTGTAAAGATTCTCGATAATCTTCTGAATTTCCAGTGGGTCTGTGTTGATTTCACCCTTTTCATTCCTTTTTTTTTTTTTTTATCTTTTTTTTT